>PVJL010003830.1:43756-146474 GCA_004026885.1 Lyroderma lyra | reverse complement strand
GAGTGAATCACATGGTTGCGGGCAGCAGGCGGCGCGCGCTGGTGCGACGTCAACGCAGCCCGCTAAGCTCCCCCGACCTGTGTACCGCATCCTGGCACCGGCTGAGTCTTCAGAGGGCCCAGGTCGGGCAGTTTGTTGACTACTTTTGCGGCCGCCATGGACAACTCCGGGAAGGAAAAAGAAGCGATGGCGCTGCTGGCCGAGGCTGAGCGCAAAGTGAAGAACTCGCAGTCCTTCTTCTCGGGCCTCTTTGGGTAAGGACTGCGCCGAGGCTGAGAGGAGGAAGGAGTCATGGCCTGAAGCGCCTGGGTAGGGACGAAGGGCTCGAGCCTAGAGGACGGAGGAGATTCTGGGATGAGGTGCCATTGTCTAAGGCAGCAAAGGGAACACAGGCTGAGGCAGCGCGGTTTGAGGAGAGACCGTCTCAGATGGCGGAAGAGCCCTGGGCTGAGAACACACAGGCCGTGGCGACACCATCAAGAGGCGGGAAAGGGACCCAGGCTGAAGACGGGCCAAGGGGCCGGAGGAGAACCTGGGTCTAGGGAATGTGGTCCGAGGCCTTGACAGGGACCGACCTGAGGAGATTGAGAGAGAGTCTGAGAGAGCAGTTGGGTCAGGAAGCTTTTTGGAGCGCCCGGAGAATTTATCTGAAGGATCCCAGACTGGCAAGATGGGGCCTGGGGCCGAGGACACCTGCCCGAGCGATTGACCTTTCCAAAGCCCACAGCTGTGGATTTGCGTGAGCGCTGGGTGATGGAGTTGAGGGGGTCAGGGCTCAGGTGGTTCTGGGAGTGATGAGTTCCAATGTGAGGTGTGTGAGGTGCCTGGGGTGAGTATGACCCTGGCTGAAGGTGACTAGTGTAGGGGGACTTTAGATATGAGTGAGCTCCGAGCAGAGGAATCCTGGGATAATGAAGTTAGACTGAGGAACCCTGGGCTGAGAGGCTGGAGACTGAAGTGGGGTGGAGGAATGAGTGATGCTGGCTTCCTTTAGGAGATGGAGAGATAAAAGAGAGCTATGACGGAGATGAAAAAAATCAAAAGGGGCCGAAGGCCTGCTGTGTGATCATTGGGTAATGATCAGGCAGTGTGAGCAAGATGACTGTGGCATGCTGAGAAGCGGGGCCTAAAGGGGGCTGGGTCGACAAGATGGTAAACATTGCATTTAAAATTCGTGTTCGACAAAGCTGAAAGTAACAAAGAAACAAAAGTTCATGGACACAATCAATAGTTTAATGGTTAGCTGAGAGTGGGAGGGGGAAGGGGGAGAGAAGGAACAGTCTCAAAATAATAGGGTGGTGGAAAGAGAACTGACTTTGTGATGAACATATAACACAACACACAGACGATGTACACAACACACAGAATTGTACACGTGGAACCTATGTTGTATTTAGTAACCAATGTCACCTCAGTAAATTTAACAATACAAAAAAATTTCTGTTTGCTCATAAAAGTAGTTCTGATGACCATCCTTTGAGGATTTCTTCATGGCTCAAGAGTGTCAAAAGCCAGGGTTTGAAGTGTGATTCTGCCACTTATTTAATGAGCTTGGGTATTTTCCCTGTTAAAGGGAGTTGCTAGTAAAACTTACCTCACAACTTTGCTACTAGGATTGAATAAGAGTAAAGTGGTTAGAGTTGAGCCTGGCACAGGGTTACGCTCTGAAAGTGTGAGCTATCAGCAGGGTTACTTCCAGGAAGGAAACAGGTTTGGCACCTGTATGGGGTGGAGGGGACCAAGGTGGAAGCCTGAGAGGAGAGGTTTGGTAGGGGTCAAAAGAGAGAGAGAGAGACTGAGTGTGATGAGAGAGGAGCTGAAAGGGAGTGGGGATGGGGCTCTAGGCCCTGGGTGGAAGAAAAAGACAGCCAGGGCGGAAGGCTGGGGACTGGGAGAAGGACTGGAGAGGGACAGGTTTGTAGAACTGTAGTGGAGGTGGGGTACAGAATCTGGCAAGAGAGAGAGGCAAAGACTGGAAGAGTCTGCCAGAAGGGTCTGGGGACTAGGAGAGAGTATTAGGAGATTGAAGGGGATGGTTCTTTCCAGAAGAGGAGCTGGACCACCCATTGTTACTTGAGGTTGGGTAGTATTTAGCAAAAGAACCCGAATACCATGTCTGAGTATTGCCTGGTGTGGAGAAACATCCAACAGACAGATTGTATTGATTAGGTAAGAAATGTTTTGTTTTAGAGGCTGAGAACAGATGGAGTGTGTGTGTGTATGTCTTTCTTCAGGAGGGGAGAAGGTCGAAGCAGTGTTTTGGGGTGGGTCCAAGAGCTCAGTTTTTTGCTGATAGTTTCCCAGGGTGTCTTTTAGTGTCTGGTCCATTTGGACTGGGAATCAGTGAACTGTTGGGCTGTGCTTGGAGGGAGCAGTTAAGTCAGGCCCTGAGACACTTTCCACTTGGTTGGGAAGGCAACTAAAGGAAAATAGCGTTTGCCACCCTAAAATATGCCTCTTTGAGATATTGGTTATTTCAGGCTGATTAATTTTAAGAAACAGCAATCACGGGAGAAGCTCTGAAAACCAAGTAGAACTTACACTTTGTAAAGGACCTTTACATTTAAGGGCAATCTCTATTTGTAAGTTGTTTCCCTCACTGTACCTGACCTGCCTTCACTATCTAGTGGAGAAATTAGGGACTTAAATCTACATAACAATCTTACCCTTTTTGACTGTGCTTTACCTCCCATAACTGACTCTGTACCCCATCATCTTTTGTCTTTAGCTAAAAGTGGGATTAACAAGATGGCTTCTGTCGTTTTGGCGAATTACTCCATGTTCCTTTGTCTCTCCCATGTATACAGGAGGTATACATGTTATTAAATTTTAATTTTTTTTCTCCTGCTAATCTGTCTCATTTCGGTTTGATTATTAGACCAGCCAGAAGAACTAACGAAAGGTAGAGGAAAAAATTTCCTCCCTGACACAAGATTAACACTTGGCAAAAAGTAAAGCAAAATTGTCAACTTTAACTAAGAGCACGATTGTGTCACTCATGTGAAGTTCCTGAGCTGAGAGGAAGCTGCAGGATGTGAAGGAAGACTCTTGGTGAGGAGTGAGCTGCATCCCAAGGAACTCTAGGACTTGCTAAGGGAGTGGGAGCCTGGGGGGTGGTAGGCAGTGGTAATTGTGTGAACAAAGCTTTGGTGTCAGAAGAGGTTCTGCCCGGAATGATAGGAAACCAAGATCCAAAAGGACCAAGGATGGCTCCCCAAAGGAGAGGCCTTCATCTCAGAGGAGGGACAGGAGTTCTGGGGGTACCCTCTGGAGGGGGAGCACTGCTCCACTATGAGGGGACAGTTTGAGGAAGGCCCAGGTGTGTAAAGTTTAATACAGGGAAGTTCTGTGTTAGCACATGAAGTTAGAGTGGGCAGAAGTGGAAGATGAAGCTCAGTAAGGACAAGGCCAGTGCCAGAGGGCTTTGCAGAAAGGGCTTAGACTGGAGCTGCTGGAGAGCATTGAGGATTTTAAGTGGGATCTGTCTTAGTCAATTCTGGCTGCTACAACAAAATGCCACAGACACGGTTGCTGACAAACAACAGAAATGTATTTGTCATAGTTCTGGAGCCTGGGAAGTCCAAGATCATAGTGCCAGCAGATTTGGTGTCTATGAGGGCCCGCTGCCTCGTAGACAGCATCTTTTCACTGTCGTTGCATGGTGGAAGGGGTCACCAAGCTCTCTGGGCTTGCTTTTATAAAGGCCTGAATCCCAAGCACAAGGGCTCTGTCCTTATGACCTAATCACTCCACAAAAGGCCCCACTTCCAAATACTGTCACCTTGGAGGTTAGGATTTCAATACATAAATTTTGCGGGGACACAAACATTCCATACAAAAGACTACAGCAGTTGTGGGGGAGAGTTTAGGTGGGGAGAGTGAAGGCCATGACAGAAATAATTGCAGATAATGTTTATTAAGTGCTCAGTCTAACTGAGTCAGGCTGGAGCCATTTGCTTTCCATGCATCCTCACATTTAGTCCTCACAGCATCCCTGTGGGTGTGGACAATTGAGGCTTAGAGAAGTTGTATTTGCTCAGTCCCTCGGTAAGTGGATGGGCCTTCAGACCCAGGCCTGTCTGATCCCAAAGCCCTTTGGCTGCCACACTGTCTTCTCCTTGAGGCTCAGGTTCACTTTGGGCACCAAGAATGTTGGCAAACAAGGTGTCATAGGGAGCTCCCTCCTTTTAACTCCTCCTACCTCCCTGCCCCACATGGGGCATTCAAACATTTGAAAGAAAGAGGAGGTGTATTCCCCCCAGTCCCTTCCAGCTCCAAGAACAGTTGAGATGGTGCTGAGAGGGGAGTGAGCAAGGCCAGAACAGAGGTCAAGGGTGCTGATAGGAGACCCTCCACCTGACTGCAGCTTGTCTGTCTGAGGGCTGGGAGTTGTAGCAAGAGGTTAGCCCTGTGTTCGACATTTCACAATCCACCTTTTTCAAGGCCATTGGTGGCTTCAAGAAGTGAGTGTTGAGGTTCAGCTTGTCCCTCTTGCTTCTCCTTCCCTTTTCAGCAACCTCAGCAATGACAACATCCCAAATTGAGGGGCCTCTGCCCATGTCAAAAGGGCCAAGTAAGATAGCCCCACCTGGGATCTGGGGCAGCCCCGTATCCTTAGATGTTAGGACCTTCTTTGCTTTTTATTATTCTTGGGCTACCAGACGCTAGGGGGCTTTGGTGTACCAGCCTCCAACCAGCCAGTCAGTAGATTGCTGCTCCTCTGTATCTTCCCTCCTGCTCCCTCTTCCCTGTCAACTCCCAACCAGTGAGCAGGCACCTGGGTAGGGGGCTGCAGGAGGGTGGGGAAGCTGCCCAGACTTCTCTGGAGGCAAAAAGGGAGATTCCCAGAGTAAAGCACAGGGAAACTGCGGAAAAGCAGAGGAGAGAGGCAGGCTAGAATGTGCTTGTTCTTCTTTCTGCTCTGTGTCTCCCTGGATGTAGATGGATGTAGACTTCCTTGCTATGCCCCTTGGGGATCGTAGAGACCCTAAAGGGCTGTTGTGTTCCCTGTGGTCTTTCTTCCTCCCTCACATCCCCCCTTACTCCCTCTCCCCAATCCAAAATAAAAACTTCTTTCCCCTTGGATAGGACTAGGAAGTTTCTTCATCTGTAAAATGAAAATCATAGTAATAGCTACTTTGTAGGGTTGTTCTAAGAAGTAAATGAGATTATACACACAAAGTGGTGGGAGAACAGTGTCTGACCCTGGTACGTGCTTATAAGTGCTTACTCTACTGCTATTATTGTTGTTGTTTTGTTGTTGTTATTATTAGTAGTAGTAGTAGGTATAGTTACTGGAAGTTGAGTTGGTATACAAACAACATGTTCCTAAAAATCAAATGTTGACACATGAGTTGCTGTTTGAACCGCTTATAAGCACCAGCAATCCCAAGAGCCCCAGAGGCCTGCTTTCCTGCCAAGGTCAGGGTGGGTGTCCCCCATACGGAACCACCTAGGAGCTTTACTGAGCCTGGTGTGGGAATGACAGCTTCCAGTTTTGTTTCCAGATGGCCTTCCACCCATAGAGCTCTCAGAAACCCCTGGTGCGAGTTCCACTGGGCACTGGGGTGGTTCACAGTGCCCTGCCAGCTGCCAAGACCCACAGCATTCCTTGCCCAGTCTCTGAGCGCTTTCCTGGGAGCCTGATCAGACAGAGGTTTCGACACCCCCTTTTGGAATGTATACTGAGAGATATGAGTCTCTAAGAAACATATTTCAAGAAAAGGAAACATTCGGGTCTTTGGCTGGAATGAAGTAATCCTGTTGGGGTGCATAGTATTGGTGTAGGCCATGTGGCAGGCAAGGCTCCTGCCTTTGAGCTCAAAGTCGGGAGGGTGATGGCCTATAGTGAGGAAGGGGTGGCACTTAGCTCATCTGGGAGTGAAGGAGGTGAAACCCATGTTGAGATGTTGAAGTAGGTAAACTGTTCTCGAATCTGCTCTTTCTGGAACTAATGGGGGTGATGCTCTTGTTTGCTAAGCACCTGCTGTGTGGCTGTCTTCACTCTCCTGAAGCTACCTTGTGCTTCCAGCAGCTCTGCCAGATGTGCAATCTTATCCCCAATTGCAGAAGAAGAAACCGTGAGCCAGGAATGCAGGCCTGTCTGTCTACAGTCTGAGATTTTTCCCCTGCTCCAGGCAACTCTAGAATTTCCACTGTCAGGTGGCTGGCAGCCTTTGGAGTATATTTCTCCTCCTCTATCTAATAGCAACCATTTGAACGCCTGCCCTGTGCTGCGCTCTGTGCCAGGTATTGAGCTTAGGTCATCTCTGATCCTCATAAAGACTCCTCCCAGGTCAGGCTTATTGTTTCCATTTTACAGATAAAGAAACTGAGGCTCAAGGACTGCTAGCCCAAGGTTGCACATTTACCAAAGTGCTGAGATGCACTATAACCAAGGTCTCCCAGCCCTCTGGTCCATTCTCTTTTTATCCCTTGCCTGTATGGATGTGTCAGGAGAGTGTCCTGTGACAATTTCAGAGCTGGGCAGTTAGTGTGTAAAGCTTTATTCTTTTGTTGTTACTGGGGCTTGTGCGTGCACTGTGGGGGCCCAGGCCCTGCCTAGCACTACGAGCTGGGGATGCAGTAAGTGGCTTAGTGTTGGCAGGTGATGTGGGAGGAGGTGCAGGAGATCACCCTGTGATTCTGACAGTTCAGTGCAGTCAGCAGAGGAGTCAGGCTTGTGGTCCTCCTCATGCCAGCTGGACTTTTATGTTCTTGAATGTTCCTTCTGCCTGCAGCACTGTATGGTGGACTATGGCTCTGGGGGCGGGGGTGGGGGGGTGGGGAGCTGCTCAGCCAGGCTCCTGCAGAGGGCAGTCTACTTGTCAGATAAGGGAAACCTGAGCAGTGTTGGCTGTTTAATCTCCTGGAGAGGTGAGAGTAGGCAGGGGCCTTGTCTGCCTCCTCGTTTTCCAGAAGACTCTTAGTCATGGGAAAGGAAGCCTCCCCAATCACTCAGTGAGGCAGAAGCAAGGGCAAGGCTGGATCCCCAGGGCCAAGTACACTTTCGAGCCCTGATACTTCCTGGCAGGGAGAGCTTGGGCAAGCCCCTTAACCACTCTGTGCCCAGCCAGCTTCCTCCTGTGTAAAGCAAGAGGCCTTGCAAATACCTTTGTAAGTACCCGAAGAGTTGTTGTGAGGAACTCTGCCCCTTCAGCCAGAGTGCCTGGCTGGCCATCATTAGCCATTTATAAAGGGTAATGAAGATATACAGCAGAAGGCAAGGGCGGGACAGGCCCCTGAGCCCATTCTTCCCAGCCAGGGCACTGACTAGAGCAGTGGTTCTCAACCTTCCTAAGGCCGCGACCCTTTAATACAGTTCTTCATGGTGTGGTGACCCCCATAACATTATTTTCGTTGCTACTTCATAACTGTAATTTTGCTACTGTTATGAATCGTAATGTGTCATGTAAATATCTGATATGTGTTTTCCGACGGTCTTAGGCGACCCCTGTGAAAGGGTCGTTCGACCCCCAAAGGGGTCGCGACCCACAGGTTGAGAACCTCTGGACTAGACAATTAGGACATGGGCCTTAAGTCTCAGGAGAGGACCAAGGGCTAGTGACTGTGACACCGCAGAGGGATAGCAGGGATAGAGAGTATCAAAGTCCTAAAATAGGAGTTGCTTCATATGCCCTGCCTTTTGAGGTCCTTAGGAAACTGCAGGTGAGGTGGGTGGCCTGTTGGTCTCCAGGGGATGAAGGGAAAAGGGAGGGAAGCTGGGACTCTGTCCCACAGAGCCCCTCTGGCCCGGGTCCCACCAGGCCATCTGTGCATTCCTGGCACCGCGCACTCCTCTCCATATGGCAGTTGCTGGAGGTTGGTGGCTGCGCCTGGGAGACCTGAGACTGCTTCCTCCGCTTTGGGAGGGGGGAGAAAGCAAAGCTGAGCTGGTAATTATAGACAGCCCTGTACCAGGCCGGCCCAAACCAGTTCCCTCTATTCCAGGCATGGCTCACAGCCTCTGATGGAAGAGCCAAACAGAGGCAGCTTGGGGGAGGTCAGTGCGGGAGGGACAGTCAGCTGTCGTGTGTGCTGCCACCTGGGCTCTTCAGAAGAGGCAGGCCCAGCCAGCTTTTCTGGATCTTGTGCAGGGAGCAGAGATCTGAGGGTCTGATTTCTCCCCTTCAGTGAATTTGTGGTTTTTGTCTTGGAGGTCACCCTTAGAGGAGTGATATGAGCTGACCTGACTGGGGAGAGAAATCCTATAGTAAACCATGCAGATTTACTGAGTGTTGGGAGACAGCTTGGTAGAGCAGTGGCGCTGTGAACTTCTTTAGAACTTCCAGTCACTTTCCCTATCAGAAACCCTCCTGTTACATTAGAATAAAGCCTAAACCCTTCTCATGGCCTCCATCCAGCATGGGCGTCCCCTCCCTGCCTCTTCAGCCTCATTGCCTACCACTGCCTGCACCACAGCCATCCTGGCCCATTTCTCTTTCTTGAACTGGCCAAGCTTGTTTCTGTCTCAGGACCTTTGCTCATGCTGTGACTGCTATGTAGAATGCTCTTCCCTCTGTTTATGGGTGGCTCCTTAGTCATCATTGGGCATGCAGCTCAAATCTCATATCCCTGACCTGCCCATTTAAAGAAGCCCTTCCTCCCTCAGTTCCTCTAGTGCTTAATCACTCTGAAATTGTTTTGCTGATTTCCTGTTTACTGAGAACCGGGTCCTTCTCCTTCATTTACTGCTGTTATGTCCAGTACCTGGCACAACATAAATGCTCAGATATTTGTTCCCTAGATCAATAAATGGCTATGTGAACAGCTTCTCCAGAGATTCCCCACCTCCCTGTGAAAATGGCCAGAACCCGAGTGTTGGAGGCTAGGAGGAGGCAGGCCTAGAGACCTGACCACACGGTAATCCCTCTGACTTTTCCACCCCACAGTTAGAATCATTGATCCAGGGCAGGGTTGGCCCAGCTTAGTCTGGGATCATAGAATTTCAGCCTGGCAGCTGACAGGCTTTGTGTCCTAAGCCCACTCTGTCCCATTGAGCTGAAACAGACCAGCTGGTGCTGGCTCTGCTCATTTTTGGTCACCCAGCTTTGGGCCTCTCAGTGGGACAGGCCACTTCTGCTCATCCAGGAGCCTGAGCTTTTTCAGAGACTATTTGGGTCTGGATATGACTTAATTGCACCCACAAAGAAGGGAAGGATGTGCTAGGGGACCCATGGGGTGGACAGACCTGTGATTTTGTTCTGTGAACTCATTTGTCTCCTTTAAGAGAACATTCCAGAGTAGGTCTGGTGGAGGAAGGTGGGGGTGGTTGCAGCCCAGTCCCAAGAGACCCTTCTGAAACTTCTGCTGCCAGAAGTTTGTGAAAGTACCTCATTTCTCCAAGGCCAGGAGTGGGTTCTAAAGTTCTCCAAACAGGTGCGTCAGGCCCAAGGTGTACTAGGCCAACTGGGGTGAGGTCTGGGTATGTGTGGAAAGAGCACATTGCTCAGGGCCACTTCCTAGAGGCAGCAGAATATCAGAGAGACAGTGTCAGCATAGCCCCAGAAAGCAGAAGGGAGACTTTTCACCTGAAGAACACTCTTAACCTGGTGCCATTTGGATTCAGGAGGCCAGGATTCCAGTCCCAGCCAAATTACATCACCTGACCTGTGACAGGACACTGGCGACTGCTTTCCAAGCTGTGGGTCTGGGTCAGCTTTTCCCCTCCCAAAGTCACATCTGACTCATCTGGGGCCATTGTTTAAAAATCCCCATTCTAGGCCCCACTCACGCAGACCTACCCAGTGAAATCTCTAGGGAGAGTGGCAGTGGACTCTGGTTTGATTGTTGTAACAGCCCCTCATGTGATTCAAACTAATGGGTAAGGCGGACCTAGGGCACTCTCTGTGCAGGGAATGCGTGCTCTGAACACAGCTCCCAGAATTACACTGGGAGCTCTTGGCAGCTGCTGCTGGTGTGGCAAGTTTCCAGGGCCTTTTCACATAGGGGTGAGGGGTGGGACAGTGAAGGTGATTCATGTGGCTTTTAATTGGAAAATACCCCCTTTTTCTTCCCTCAGAACAAAACACTGGTTGATGTCAAGTGAAAAGAGAATCTGCGCTCCATTCAGGGAACTCCTGAGTGTGTGGGTTTTATTTTACTGGTTTTGAGAGTGACGGGGGTTTGAACAGTGACCACAGACCTCATGGGCTAAGCCTAGTTGGATTATTGGATTTCCATGGAAGGATTTGTGGTGAGGTGCTAATGAAGGGTCCCCCAATTGAGAGAGGTTCATAGGCACCGCTTGGGGGTTGGGAAGCCAGGGTAAAGCTGTCCAAATCCAGTGCTCTTTATTAAAAACAAACAAACAACAATAACAACACAAATGTCCTCCTGTATCTCCCAAGCCCCTACTATTGCACAGTAAGTTTTTGAGGTTTGTTTTGCCATTTTAAACTGCAGTGCTGAACATCCTTGTAGCCTTCTGATTAGTTTCTGAGGGTAGATTGCTAGGAATGTAATTCATTGCTGGACCACAGGACCCAATATAAATCCTAATATTTAAATATATACATATATATATTTCATTTCTTGAATAGATAAAATATGCAGGTGATTTTAAAAATTCAGACAGTACAAACGAGGGGTGTGTCAGTCTGTCTCTCACCCCTGGCCCAAGTTCTGTAGCCCCCATCCACCTCAAAAAAATGCTGCAACTAGGTTTTTGTGCATTTTTTCAAAGTATTCTATATTTACATAAACAGGTATATTTCTCTTCTTGCCCTCTTTTTGTTATTGTTGTTTTGACACAAATGGGACTTTATGCATTATAAAATTGTATTTCTCTGTGTGTCTGTATTATATATATGCCCGGTCCTAAATTGGTAATGACATACCTTAAGGGTTGAGAGGTCTTCTCTGAACAACTGCAGTGTGTAGGGCACAAGATTAAGTAAGGCTTTGGAAAAGGGACAAGGCGTCCAACGCTAGGCTCTTCCCCCAGACTGCTTAGCTGTCTCTTGGGGGAAAGGAACGTATGGAACCTGGGGGCAGCCCTGGCAGGAAGTGGAAGTGGCTGTCAAAGAAGTGGCTGTCAAAGACGCGGCTGTCAAAGGCAGGGCTCTCTGGAGGTGGAGAAGGCCACCCCCAGGGAGGGCCTAGGCGCCTTTGTGTGAGGGGCTGGGGAGACACCAATGGGGTCTCTCTTGAGCCTGGAGTAGAGGCCTGGGCTGTAGCTGGACTCGGGAAGCTGGCTTCACTGGGAAATTGGGGTTGGGGCAGGGGCACGTCTCTGCTGTTTCCGCTTGCTCTTTCTCTTTGATACCAGACTAGATCTTCTCCTTATCCTTTTTTTTCTCTTTCCTTTTTTCCCCAGAGGCTCATCCAAAATAGAGGAAGCATGCGAAATCTACGCCAGAGCAGCAAACATGTTTAAAATGGCCAAAAACTGGAGTGGTATGTGATCTCTGCCAAAGTGCCTCTGTGTTCCTTTCTCCTCTTTTCCCTCAGCTCCTAGTCCCCAAAGTCTGGCTGGGAGGTTAGCCTGCAGCCCCCTCTCTATCTCCAGCATCACAAACCCACATTGGGCCCACTGGGTTATTTTACAACTTGGGTCACAGAGCCTTGAAGAGAGGACTTAACAGATGAAGATAAATATAGATGATTGAATCCAGGTAGACCCATGTGGATTGGTGAGCTCTTTGAGGGGTTTCTCATTAAATTCAGAATTTCATGTTCCCTGGAAACTATTCCCTAGTACTTCTATCAGAGTCTGAATTCTGGGCTGGGAGGGAATGGCCAAGTGGTTCCGGTAATAACATTAATCACAGCTACCATTTATTGGGTCCTGTACCAAGCACTAAGCATGAAATGTTTCACTGAATCATCATAGCAACCTTGTAAGGGTCCGTACCATTCATTAATTTCCCCATTTTATAAAGATTCGGAAAGCATCTGTAAGGATTCAGAAACTGAGGCTTGGCTCAATCCCTTGCCCAAGATGCTACAACTAAAAAGTGATAGAACAAAATTCAGAAACCAGAGTTCTGATTCCAGAACCCGATTTTTAACCTGCACCTATATTGCTTTATGGCCTTTGGAGCCAGAGTGACTTGGGTTTGTGTCACAGCTCAGACTGGCCATGTGACTGTGGGAAAGTTACTTGGCCTCTCCCAATCTGTTTCCTCCTCAGTACCACGGGGAAAGTAATAGTCCTGACCCTGAGAGGCCACAGTGTGGATTCAGGAAGGCCAGACATCACCACGAGGGCAGTCAGCACTCAGTGAATATGGTGGCACAGTATCATGTAATGCTGGAAGGGCCTTCATCCAGAAGAGGTCACCCCATATCACACACCTCCTGAGGCACTCAGCCTGTGTTGTGGTGGATGGGATGTCATCTGAGTTGGCCCTGAGTTGTGGTCCGACTCCCCAAGGCTGAAGCTTGGTTGGCATCCTCCAAGGAGAGATGGGTGGCGGGGGTGGGGAGCATTCCTTGATGTCAGAGAGGCAGAAGTCCTGCTGGGGAGATTCCTGAGGGCCTGAAGGAGAGGTTTGACAAGCCAGCACATTGAGCCCATTGGGGACTGATTTCATAATATGATTTCAAGCATCAGCAAGATTAGATCAGAGAAATCAAGCAAAGACCAAGAAGGAGATGAAACCTGGGATGGTCTGTGGAGGCAGGGTGAGAGGCACAGGGTGAAGTTGGGAATTATCATTTCTGAGGATGTCTGAGCTTTCACAAATATGTTGTGCATAAAGGCAGGTGTGTATTTTTATACTCCCAGGCTTACAAAGTACCTTTAAAGATAGAATAATTATTTTTCAATCACATAGATGTATCCCCCCTTCCCGGCTATTCAAACAAAGTCCTAGGTCCCTTTTAAAAAATTTTTTCCCTAATGATAGTACTTTTTCTGGACATTTTGCATTCAAGTTTGGAGGCCTTAAAAATAGTAAATCATATGTAGTGAAAACCTGGACAGCTCAGTCTGTCCTGCTGCTCTAATGTTGCAGGACGGGGGCCAGCCCTGTCATCCTCTCCAGCTCAGGATCTGTGATTCAGACTCAGCTGGAGAAGAATGAACTGGGCTGGCGGTAGCTATGAAGCTCCCAGTTAGCACAGTCCCCACCCTAGAAGACAACAGATCCCATTGTCTCCTGCAAGTCAGTATTAGAGGTGAGACCTGTGAACAGAATGGCTTGGGACTCATGGGAGGCGACAGTGTGCAGCTGAGCACAGGACAGACTGGGCTTCAGGTGTGGTCTCCACTGCCCTCTTCCATGGGAACTTGTCCCCCTGTACTCAAATTCTTGGTGTCCACATTCCTGTTTCCCTTTTTGGACATGAAGCTCCTGGAGGGAGTGGACCCTGTATGCTCCCCCCACCCCCATGTGCCTCACGATTAGTGTAGTACCTTGCCCACACAACTCTGCACATGGGACTAGAACGTGGACAGAGGCAGGGGAGTCGGGAATTAGAAAGGAAGAGCTGGGGGTCATGGAGGAAAGAAATCAGGCTCGGAAAGGGGGAGTCAATGGAGAAGTGTTGTGGAGTTGAATCTCAATTGCCCCTCCCTTCCCCAACACTCGCTCTCGGCCCCATCCCATGATTCTGCCTTCGTCTTTGAGTGATGGTTCCCATCCCTGTGGGTCCAGGCTCCCCAGGGGGCACCACTGGGTCTGAAGCCCTGAGGTCTAGGCTGCGACCTCAGCTCACTCAAGCCAATGTCTTCCTTTCTTGGGAACTCTGAATTCTTAAGAGCTTGACCACCTCCCCGGACAGTGTCTTGTGTGGCTTACAAAGCAGGGAGCGCTACTCAGACCAGGATCACTCTTCTCTGTTCCAGCTGCCGGAAATGCTTTCTGCCAGGCAGCCCAGCTGCACCTGCAGCTCCAAAGCAAGCACGATGCTGCCACCTGCTTTGTGGATGCTGGCAACGCGTTCAAGAAAGCCGACCCCCAAGGTGAGGGCCTGTGGGCCAGTGGGGCTGACTGCAGAGCACCAGGGAGCACTCTCCAGAGAAGTCCTCAGGTTTCCTCAGGGCTCTGGTTTTCTCCGGTGGCTGACACGAGATAGGCTGGCAGGGAGGCTCTCACACTTTAATTTCAGAATTGGCTCCCTTCCGGTTGGCATTTGCATCCTGATCTAAGCCTCCGCCTCCCCTCTTCTACTTGTGTGCAGCTGATCACTCCACTCCCCTCGCAAATCATGGGAGCATTTGGAAGTGGGAGTTACATTGCAGACCCGCCGCATGCCAAGGGTAGAGAAGAATCTGTTCTGTTGTCAGAATTAACATGCAGAAGTGGGTGGGAGGGTTTCTGAGACCAGCCAGGTAGGAGTCGTTGCTGAAAAAGGAGAGGAAGTTTCCTAACCTGGCTTCCCCCTCCCCCAGGGGAACAGAGCCTAAGCTATGGTTGCCAGAGAACAGGTTTCTTCAAAGGAGAGCATATTGGGGACAGGAGCCCCGTTTGGGACTAACTCAAACTGTTAGTTAGAGTGAGAAAACTGTTTTGGCCCACTGGGTTCATCTGGAGATGGAAACATGGCCCAGTGGGTACCAGACTTCAATTTTTTGGAGCTGGAATTTTTATTTACTTTTCTAATCTTGGTCCAGGCATAGGTTGATAATTTTTCATTTTAGCTTGCAAAGACCTTTTTTAATGACTACTTATTGTCATGTTCCTCTCTTATGAGAATGGGAAAGACATGAATTTTTTTTTTAAAGATGCATGATCTTGGAATAACAGCCCAACCTTCCCAAGAGGGGACAGTTGGCAACAGTGCACAGAGGTCTCTGCGAGGATCGATGAGTACTGGTTCACACACCAGCACTGGGGGATTGCTGGCGGGTCCATTATCACTTTCAGTGACGTTTAGTTTCCAGGATTTGATCTCTATATAGACCAAGTAGTTTTTCTCTGTCCACAGATTTGACTGGTCACTCCTCTGCCACTGGCCTAAGTGGTCATGTGGTGGGCCCAGGCCTGGCAAGAACCTGAGGGGCAACCTCGTGACTAGGAGGGCTGTTGTCATACCCTTCACAAAGCTGAGTGCTGGGCCACATGGGTGATGTGATGATGACCCAGGCAACCCTGGGTTTGTTTTTAGCTTGCATCACCCAAGGAAGTCTGCGTGTCCCCCTCAGAAGTCCCCCTTTGCCTCCAGCCTTTCTCCTGTTCCCTGAGGAGCTGGTTGTCCTGGAGATGCCACCCTAGCATCTGTGATGTTCAACTGCTGCTCCAGAGTAACTGGAAGGACTTGTTTCTGGAGCAGGAGCTGAATGCCAGGCCACGTGACATGTACATAGCACCCTGCTCTTTGAATGACCTCAGTGCTTCCCCCCGAACCTCGGACTGTGATGTCATGTTTTTCCCTGGCTTTTGATCTGAGTTGTCTCAGCTTTCAGTGAGGCTCTGTAGAGTGTGTGTTGAGTGTGCCCTGCCTCCTGCCCTTGGAAGCACAGACAGTGGTAGAGGCGTCCCAGGACAGTGGAAGAGCAGCAGTAGTTGGGTGTGATGATGGTCCCCTCGTGGAATAGAGGCCGACTTGGTTTCTCCAGGGATCAGCAAGCACGGTCCTTGCCCTAAGAGCTGAGGAGGGAGGGGGTGGATTTGGGGTGGAGGGAAGCTTGTAGGGGAACAAGAGGGGCAGTGGAACAGAGGAGAGCCTAATTTGGGCAGAGCTGAGAGCGAGTGCATTGGCTGGAGCCCAAATAAGGGTGCCTGGTGGTGAGCGAGGAGGGGCATTAGAGCAGCGTCCCAGCACCACTGACTCATCACTGCCACTCGCTATTACAGCTCCGAGTTGGGGGCCATTCCAGCGCAGGGTCAGGGAAGAGGACACGTTTGCACTTGGGGTGACAACTGCTTTGTGCCTGGGGCCAGCCAAGCCTCACAGAGGTCCATGGTAATGTGGTTGGTCTCAGAGGTCTGGGAGCAGCCTGCTCTCCTGTGACCTTGGGAAGGTCACTTAATCTATTGGATCTCCATTTCCTTGTCTGGTAAAATAAAGATCACACATGAGATAAGGCGCAGCCATGCCCAGGGTGGCACCTGGCGTATGATAAACATACAGTAAAGGGCAGCCTTGGGCTCCCATCCAATGGAGCCCTAGCCTGGGCTCTGAGCCTCTGCCCCTTGGCCATGTGCCTTGTGAAACAGAGCTGGAGGGCCGATTTGGAACCTGGCCCAGTTTCCCCAAGCAGGTGGCCAGCTCCCCTGGGCTCTGCTGATGATCTCACCTGCCTCGAAGGCCTCTGTCCTGTGTCAGCACTTCCTGTAAGAGCCCCTGGAGGGCCCTCCCCTCCAGGGGCAGCTGGTGCCAAGCCTGTACCTAAGGCCTGCCAGAGCCACCCAGGGCGGAAGGAAAGGATTTGGTTCCTGTCATCGCTCTCTCCCTCTGTGGAGTCTGCTCTCATTGTAGGCCAGGGGATGGCCTGCTGCTGCCTTGATAGCTAGGGGTGGGGATGGGGAGGTGATGTCCACAGCTGTCAGTGGTTCCCCAGTTTCCCAGCCACTGTCAGCTACTCCGGGTGGATAGGCTAGGGAGGCCTCTTACCCAACCAACCTCATAGCCAGGTCCAGAGGTTTGTGCATGTGTGTGTGCCCAGTGTAGGGAGATGGCCAGACCCCTCCTTGACCTCCCCCTTGTACCCATCCTCCACTGCCGTTTACTGGATGCCTAGTGTGTACCAAAGCCCCACAGCATCTTCCTTTAATCCATTCTACTTACTGTAGGGTTCTGTGATTTGCCTGTTTTGCCAAGGAGACTGGAGCCAAGTCTGGGTGTGTTGTGAGAGGGACTGCAGCAGTGGGATGGGAAGGGGGATGGGAGACAGCTGGAGCACAGCATGTCGGTTGAGAGCCCTGATTTGCAGACTCTGTCTCCCTTAGCCAGAGCCTTCCTCTCTCTGGGCCTCCGCACCCTTTCCCCCATCCTGGGCTGGACATTCCCAAGGCCCCTTTCTGGCTCCTAGCTTTCTGTAGTAGATGCGGGGGACAGGTGGGGTGAGTTTTGCTTTCCTTATCCAGGGGTGCACTGGCCACTCATCCTGGGGATCCTCATGGCCAGATAAGATAAGCCAGTTGTGGGCTGTGGGTCAGGGGCTTGTCCACTAGCACTGCTGGGATGTAAACTAGTGACCCGGTGCTTTCAGAGACAGCTGTCTGGAAGGAAGAGCAGGCATGAAGGAGACTTAACCTATGAATCCATGTTGCTGCCCAGGGGGCCCTGACACTGCAAAGGCCACCAGCAATACCAATGCCAGCCAGCGCTGGGCGGCAGCTGCAGGGGAGCCTGTCCTGTCAGGGGCACTTCCAGCCTCTCCCCTTCCTAGCTGCTAATCTTGCTGGGAGCATCCTTACCTACAGGTGCCTTGTTGGACACCCTAGGTGGTCCAGGAGAAGGTGTGGGTGAGTTGCAGGATCCTGCTGGTCACATCCATGCCCTGGGGCAGGGATAGAATGAGCAGAGTTTGCTCCCTGCAGCCCAGCTGCCTTGCTCTTTATTATCATCATGATGTTGTTAGCTCATCAATTACTTCCAGAAATGCTCTATTACAAAGCGTGTGTGTGTGTGTGTGTGTGTGTGTGTGTGTTAAAGTCACTTTTACTGTTTCCAGCTGTAATTTTTGTTGTGTTCTCTCCCTATCCTCCTCTTCCCCCTTTTTTGCCTCTTTTCCTCTTTTCTACTGCCTCAAGCTTCCAGCTGTCAACCTTAGAACTTTGACCAAAGGGTATACAGTCTCTGAATCTTTTTGGGGTCCCCAGAGGCCTTTCAAAATTGGACAAAACCTCCAGACCCCCTCACCCGCCATTAACTCACAGCACACACAGTTTGCATATAAATTTAAAGGGATTTATAGACTCCCTGAAAGCCCATCTGTTCAGATGTCTCTCTGGGTGGTGAGATCATAAGCCCCTTGTGAGCAGGTGCCAGACCTTGCACTTCTTTGTACCATCTTGGCCCCATGGGCCCAGCCGACTATGGACACTTGGTGACAGACCAGGAGCCTCTCAAGTGCTCTGAACTGCAGGATAACTTTCAGCCTCAGTTACACTCAGTTGCTTGTCCTGTGTCTGTCCAAGCTCTGTTCTTTCCCTCCAACTCCCCCATACCCTTTTCTACTGAGATGCATTTAAATGGTGTTAAAAAAAAATCCGCCCAAGAGCTCATCTCTGTCTGCTAGAAAATGCCTCCCACTCATGCTTCTCTCTCTCTCCTCCAAATAACTTGTCAAAAGAAAAAAGCCATTCCCAAATTTAAAATCTTGCAAGAGATAGTAAAACAAAAGTAGCCTAATTCTTCCTCTCCAGTGTCAGCCCGGCGTGTCTGTTTTCGTTGGCAAAACCTGTGGTTTGAGGAGCTGGCGGGTATCAGTGCCAGGTTTAGGAGGGCACTGAGAGCTCTGCTGAATGCTGAGGTGGGGGCAAGAGAGTGACAGGGCCTCAGGGTCACAGCTTCCAGCCTCCTCCTCCCATAGATGGAGGCCAGACAGGTGCAGGTGACATGGTTGGTTCGGGGTTCTGCAGTGAAAGGGTGGCAGCCCAGGCAGAACCTGGGTGCATCTCGGGTGTCAGGCTTGACCGCCTCTGGTCCCACCTTTCCTAGCATCTCCGTCTTTGAAGATGGAGCCTTGGAAGAGCTGGCTCAAAATACTCATGGGAGTTTGGTAATCAGCCTGACCCCGCACCGCTGTGTCCCGTCCCTGGGATTACTAGGAAGGTGGTAGCATTGTGGCAGCTCAAGGGAAAGGGCAGCCAAGCTAGCCAGGCTCCCCACTGAAGCATGTGCCCAGCAAGTTAGTCTGCAGAATAAATTAGTCTGGCCAAATTTCCTGGGCTCAGGGATTCCTTCACCTTCCCTCCCAATCCAGAGAGAGCTAGAGAGCGTAACCCTGGCAACTCTGAGAACGGATTGATCTCTCCACAGGCTGCCTGCATCCTCCTCTCCCAGCTTCCGCTGAAATGATTTCACTTTCTCACTCCTCCCCACCTCCATTTTTCTTTCCCCAGAGGCCATTAACTGTTTGATGAGAGCAATCGAGATCTACACAGACATGGTAAGGATACTGCACATGCTATCCCCATCCTGGTCCCCCATATTGCCCCAGCCCTCACCTCCTTACCTCGAGCCCCCAGAGCAAACTGGGAAGGGGGTTGGGGGGCCCAGGGAATTTGCACTAGCTGGACCCTCACCCAGGTCCTCACCAGCCTGGCTCTTGGAGGTAGCTCCCAGCACATCACAGGGGTCCCTCCCAGGTCCTGCCTCTGTCTTCATTTGTAGAAGTTACAGTTACTTGGGCCATGTGTGCTTTTCCCCTTGTCCAGCCTTTTCCACCAATATCCTGTTTGATTACCAGCTCATGACAGAGGGGTTGGCGGTGGCCCCCAGAGTAGGCTTAACTCCTGCCCCACCCTGTCCCAGAGAACATTCCCATCAATAGAAGAGAGCCAGAGAGGTGGCTGCTAGCTGGAGACCAGGAAGCCAGGACTGAGGACTCTACTTTTTGCCTGTCCATACTCAACCTCTGTCTCATCAGACCCCTCCCCCAGGCAGGAACAGGGTTCTGCCCCTGCCCAGTTCATGGGGATGCTGTAGTATTACAGTTACAGCAATGGCAGCAGCTGCCATTTACTGACCCAGACACTGGGCTAAGTAGTTTTACCCTACAACAGCCCTGTGAGGTACACACTGCTCCATTTGACAGGAGATGGGGGGCCTAAACAAGTAACTTGCCTGAGGACACCTACAAACAGGAGTTACTGAGACCTAAAACGAGGCCTCGCTAAGTCCAGGGCCTGGCCCTTTCTTGCTTCCCTCAGCATGGGGGTGGCCATGGACCACATACCTGGCCACATACCTGGATGCCCCTTGCCGGGAGACAGATAGAGGGTGCTGAGACTCTCTGGGAGCTGGAGGCCTCCTGGGGGAAAGCTTGGCCTCCACTGGGGAGGCTAGAGAGCAGAGGATTGGCCTGTGAGAAGGGCCGCCTCCATAGACACACGGGGTGGGAAGGCGTGGAGGTGCAAGAGGGAGGATAAGGGCCCTGGTTTCTCCAGAGCTTTTACCAGGTGACCCTGGGCTGGTCCTTCATGGCCTCTGGACCACCTATCATATGCTTCCTCAGGTCAGGGCTGTTGCCAGGTACCTCTGCACACATTGTCTCTGGTGCTGCCCTGTCCACCTGCATGCCCATGGACAGGATGGAAGCAAAGGCTGGATGTGGAGTGTCTTGCCCAAGGTCACCCCATCAGGGTAGCACTGAGACCCGGGCCTCTCACCCTGGAGCTTCCCTTTTAAGCCCTGTGCCCTCTGCCTCTCTGTACCCTCTTCTCCACACCCTACCTCACAGGTACAACTGAGGGGCAGGGAACCACAGCTTTGGGGACCAGGGTGGGACACTAGTGACAGATGGCCCCTTCTCATATCCGTCCCAGGGCCGATTTACGATTGCAGCCAAGCACCACATCTCCATCGCTGAGATCTACGAGACAGAGCTGGTGGACATTGAGAAGGTGAGTGACAGTCAGGCCCTGCCTGGCCGATGGCAGGGAGGGCTGCATCAGCCAGTCCTCTGGGACCAGGATTCCTCTCTCTATCCTGTCCCTCAGGGGAAGTCCTTTAGTGTCTTAAGTACCGAGAAAGGGGCGAGGGGCACTGGTAGAAATTGGATGAAGGGCTCCTTGGCTATGTCCTAGGCAGGCCCAGGCCTGAGCGTGACAAAGGCTACATTGGCTCCTCCTTGCCCTCCTTCCCTGTGTCTCCCCAGGCCATCGCCCACTATGAACAGTCTGCAGACTACTACAAAGGCGAGGAGTCCAACAGGTACCCGGGCCCCAAGCCCCTCCTCCTGTCCTCCCAGTCCCTCGTGAGCTTGCAGCTCTCTACCACCAACTTCCTTCTCTCTCTGCCCCACACAGCTCAGCCAACAAGTGTCTACTGAAGGTGGCTGGTTATGCCGCGCAGCTGGAGCAGTATCAGAAGGCCATTGACATCTATGAACAGGTGGGGACGGTGGGCTCCAAGCCCTGCCCTCCACAGAGGGCACTGTACCTCATCCTATGTGCCAGTGTCTCCTTCCCCCGTCTGTCACCGTCCCCATCACCCCCTCCCTCCCTCCCTTTCTCTCCATTCAGGCTGGCCAGGAGGAAGGCAGGCAGCTGACTTGGAGGAGAGAGGCAGGCACCGCCTCTTGTGTTCCTGCAGCTTGCCATGCCTCTGCCCACTGACGTGCCGGCCTCCTATCAGGCCTAACGCCATCTTGGGCACCTTGGGAAGCCCACGGACACCTGGCTGTGTGGCAACACCCACCCCACATCATGCCCTGATCCTTAGTCACTCACATACCAGTTACCAACTTCCTGGGGCTGGTCTCTGGCCTCCCTGCCCTTTGTGGTCCCAGGTTAGAAGGGCTTCACCTGGGGAACAGACCCAGCTCCCAGATGGCCCCCAAGAGCCTGGCAGTGACCCTGGCCCTTGGCTGCCCATCATGAGCTCACAGTGAAGCTTCTCTGTGCCCACAGGTGGGGACCAATGCCATGGACAGCCCCCTCCTCAAGTACAGCGCCAAGGACTACTTCTTCAAGGCGGCCCTCTGCCACTTCTGCATCGACATGCTCAATGCCAAGGTGAGCCCACCCCAAGCTTGTCCTATCTGCTGGTGACCTCCACTTAAGCACTAGGGCCATTGTCACCAGATTAAGAAGTCCTCTCTCAAACCTTTAGCAGGGGTGAGCGCCTCCTCACGTCTGTCCCTGATGACAGTGGCCATGGGCAGGCAGTGCTTGTTCTCACTGCTGCATTTCTGTCCCTGATGTCACGTGCCCAGCCCCTTAGTGTCTGAGCTCCCAACTTCTGGCTTACTTGGTGCCAGACTCTTTCATGAATTCACATTTTAAATCCTTACTAAACCCCAGGAAGTCGGCAACTGGTATGCCGACTGTCACCCATTTTATGAATGACACTGAAGGCAAGACCAGGGTCCTTCTTTCAAAACCACATGACTAGTAAACCATAGCCCGGATTCCAGATCTTTTTGACTCCCAGTGTTACAATATGAACCATAGCCAACATGCTCACCCGCCTATCTGCACAGCCTCTTGGCAAGAGGGGGTCACTGCTGGGCAAGAGGCAGGGAATGGCCAGGGGGAGAAACAGGGTCTCCATCTGCCCTACCCTGAGCCTCTTGGCATGAGTCCCCACCCCACTGCTTCCCCTGTGCCCTGAGTAGGTCACTGTCCTCTCTGGGATCACCATCATTGGACCCTCCCTGGGTCCTCATAATGGTTAAATGTGAAAAGTGTTTAGCACCAGGCCTGACATGTAAGAGGACCTCCGACAAAGCAGTTGTCATTTGTCCCCTCCCCTGGGTGGGCCAGGTGTGCACTGACACCGGTCTGGGAAGCTGTCCCCCCACCACCCCCAGCTGTCGCTGCAGCCAGGCTGACACTGAGCTCAGCTCTGTGGTGGTGCACCAGGCACAGAGCCAGGTGACACTGGAGGCTGGGAGAGGAGCTCAGAGAGCTAACTCAGGGCCCAGGCCATTCCCAGAGCCCCTTGGCTGCCAGGCCTGAGGCTCCAATGGCCCCTCTTTCTTAGTTTGTCTCCTTCCTTCCTTCCACGCTGTGACACTCAGCTTGCTGTCCAGAAGTATGAGGAGCTATTCCCTGCCTTCTCTGATTCCCGGGAGTACAAGCTGATGAAAGTGAGTGCTGGGGCTCCTTTCCCTGCTCCTTCTACCTGGGCCTGGGGCTGGGAGCCAGGGTGGGGAACCTGGAGGCTCGGCTTTGGTTGGTGTGATCCCTGAGGTTTGTGCAGTGGTTCTCAAGGGTCTTTTGTTTTTGTTTTCCCTCTTCCGATTTTTGAGTCTCATATTCTAAATGAAACAAGATTTAGGCGGCAGTGGAGCTAGTAGGGGCCAATGTTGACACACACAGCACATACACAGCATATGCATGCACACACAGCCTACCCCTTCTGTGTCCGTGAGCTTGGGAGCGACTTTTGATGTGGCAGGATTGAAACACAGCCCCTTCCTTGCTCTCTACATGGGATTTCCCCCAATTTTCGGCCACCCAGATGATGTGTGCATTAATCTAATCCTGGCCAGGCCTCAGGCCAGCTGGGGCCCCTGATCTCTGCCTGCCATTTTCTTGCAGAAATTGCTAGAAGCCCACGAGGAGCAAAACGTGGACAGCTACACTGAGGCGGTAAGTGGCTGCCCTTCTGAGACACTCTGCTGTGAATTTCACCCTTTTTATCTCCGGCTTCAGCTCCTGGCTGTGAATTCCTTTCTCCAGTCACCCCAGAATCCTCACAGGTCACCTCAAGAGGTTCAGGCAGTGTTGTCCCCATTTTAGACATGATGGCACTGAGACCAAGAATGGGGAGGATACTCATCCCTGACACCTTGGGGGCAGGGCTGGGTTCAGACCCACATCTGTCTGCCTCTGAAGCCCCAAGGTCTGCGCCACTTGGAGCCCCCTGTGGTTGAGCAGTTGAGAGCACTTTGGGTGACCCAGAGGGGCAGAGAGGGAGGAAAATGAGTTGTGTCACTCTCTCTCCCCTTCCAAAAATGGGGGAAGAGGAGATGAGGGGCAGGAGAGGTGGCTTTGGGAGGGTCCATCCTTCCAGTAACAAATTCCCCTACAGAAGCACCCATAGAGGTGTTCCTTCCCTTCCTGACTCTTTTCTGAGGATTTTGGAATGCAGTTGTGTCCAGCTCAAGTCCCAGTTGGGTCCACTAGACTGTGTCTGTCGAACATGTTTCCCTGGCTGCCTGCTCCTCAGGAAGTAAAGGCACCTAAGCGATTGCAGAGACCCACTCCCTGTGGTCTCTCCTGCCCTCAACAGCTGGCCGGGTGCTGGGAAGCTCAGCCAAGGAACACCAGAGAAGTGGGGGACATGCAGGGCTGGATTCTCTTTCTGACTGTTCGCTGTGGCCCTGGGAACAGGCTTTTATCACATCTCCAGGCCTCAGTTTTGCCATCCATAAAAAACGGAAGTTGAACTCTTTATTTTTCTTTTTTAAGTTACAAAATGTCTTTTTCCCCAAAAGGAAGCCTTCTACCTGGGCCAGTGAAGACCAACACTGAGCTGCTCTGACTGGAGTCACCTGCAGCTCCCCCTTGCTCTTCCTCAGGGACTGAGGCTAGAAGGGACATATCTAGAGAATCTTGGACTCCAGAGTTAGGGACAGGGAGGGGCCAGGTCCAGGCATGGGACTAGCCACCTGACACCCTTGTCACCGTTTCTGGTATGCTGCAGGTGAAGGAGTATGACTCCATCTCTCGGCTGGACCAGTGGCTGACCACCATGCTGCTCCGCATCAAGAAGACGATCCAAGGCGACGAGGAGGACCTGCGCTAGTCCCACCCTTCCCCCGGTGCCTGTCTTCCTGCCCCTCTGCTCTCCCAGGCGGCCCCATGAAGAAGACCACAGCGTGCGCCCAGAGAGAGGTGGACCCGAGACCTTGGCTGTGGGATCTGCCCTCCCTTCCACCCAGGAGTCTCCCAGGCCACAGATCAGGCTCAGCACTGCTTCAGGGCCCCTGAGGCTGGGCCTGCTGTCCGGACAGTCACCCTCTGTTCTCACTGATCCCTTGCCCCTGCCCATTTATTTAAGCCCCAAAGATGCCCTTCTCAACCCCAAAGCACAGAATCTGTGACACAGACCTATTTGCTGTGGGTGCTGCCAGGAGGTGGGGTCCGCACCTGACCTCCCATCTCCTGACTGGCTGAGACATGAGGTTGGTTTCTGTCTCCCCACTTCGGCCCCAGCCAAGCTCTGAGTACATGTAGACGAGATTTGCTCTTGCTGCTGGGGGTGGGCTCCTTCACCCACCCTCCCCCAGGACTGGGAGGCTTCTGCAGCCCTGACCTCCCAGGAGAGACTCCAGGCCCTGGAGCTCAGAGGGTCCTGCACTCACCCCGTATCTGCTCCTCCCTAATGCTTTGAGGTTTTGTCAGTGGGAAGCTGCAGCTGGCCCAAGAAAGAAAATAAAAAAACAACACTTTCGCATGAGTCTTTCTTCCTTATCTCTGCTACACCCTTCTTCCTTTGAAGCTGGGGTCCTGTCTTCCTGTCCTTCCTGCTCCCCACTCTCCCCCACGCTCTGGGCACACTGTGGAAAGAGGAGGACCAGCTTTCCCAGAAACATGGCTAGGTGGGAGGTCTGGGGAAGGGATGCCCAAGGAATGGTGGGCTTGGCAGTCCAGGAACATCTGTCTTCATTTAACATCCTGTGGGCCTTGGTTTCCTCAGCTGGGATGATGAGTGGCGATGCCACCCCTCAGAGCTGGCTGAAGGGTGGATGCAACAGTGGGTTAAGGAGTGAAAGGCCCATAAAATCTCCCAACTTCACTCATGTCCACATTTTCCTGGTGGGAAGGCTGAAAGCCTCATTGACACTTGTCCCATGTGTCACAGGATGGGGGAGAAAGCAGCTCTGGTGGGCAGAGTAGAGGACCCAAGTGGGTGTGGGGAGTGAGAGAGATGACGAGCACTTTGCCGAGGAAAGGTGGGCAAGAACCACCTACTTCCATATTCCACCCTGTGGGCCTGCTTGTCAGTGGGGGGACAGCTGGAGGAGGCTCAGTGCCCGGAGGCAGGCACTGTCACTGTATGATGGGATAATGTCAGGAAGTGAACAGGGGACAGGAATAATTCAGAGGGGTTGCTGCCTGGGAAACCAGGGTAGGCTGCTTAGAGGTGCTCCAGCCTCGAGCCTGGAGGAAGTTCAGGAGAGGTTCAGGTTCACCTAGTCAGGAAAGAGTCGCTTGTATGACACCCTGCCCTGTTCCTCCCACAGCTCTGTGAGTTGATCATGGCTGCCTCTATCTCAGTTAAGACTCCTGAGACCTGAGATTGAGTACTAATATCTGCTGTGGGCACAGTCTGAAGAATAAATAATTTAAGAATCTGTTTCTGCCATCCGTGACCAAAATAGTAATTCTCAACCCTGGCTGTGCTTAAAAATCATTAAAAGTACTCAAGCTTGGGTCACATCCTGATAAATTGTGGTTTGATTGAGGTTCCCCACCCTTTGGGGTTTTTTGTTTTCTCCTGAAATTTCCACAGGTGGTTCAGACATGCAGCTAGTATTGGAAACCACTGAACAGGACAATCTTTGCCAACTTATAACTGCTTTCATTTATTCATATGCTCAGCAAATACTGTGAATGTAGTTTAGAGGTTACCACGTGAAGCAGAAGCCTGAGGAAAGGGTTCAGAAGTAGCAAAACTAGACCCCATGTTCTAATCACTCAGCAAGTATTGACTAAGCACCCACTGTGTGCCATGCCCTAGTCTAGACCCTGGGTACACAGTACTAAACAACATAGCCAGACCCTGCCTTCTAGGAGCTTTGACTCCCCAAATCCAGAAATCTGGAATTGATACTCCTTTTCACCCTCCAGATCCAATCTGCCTTTGGGAAGTTCCCTTTTATGTCTCTTACGTAACAGTGCCCTGAGTGCTTGGCAAAGGGCCTGGCACATAGTTTTGGCATTTACTGAATGCTTACTTTGTATCAGGCCTTGTGGTCCAGGTGCTGGTGGGAATTGACCCTTACCACAGGAGATCCGGTCACTGCCTTCATAGATCTTGAATTTATGTGTGTGTATGTGTGTGTGTGTGTTTGCATGGCGGGGGGGGGGGTGTCACAAATTAATCAAAGTGGCCAGAACAATTGGAAAACTCATATCTTCTGGAAACAATATACAGGTGTGCAGAGTCCCCAAGCCCCTTATTCCCTTCTAGGGATGAAACACAGGAACCCCTGAAAAACCTGGAGTCAAACACCTGGTTAACACCCTGTCCACCACTTTCTAACATATAAGTCAAGGGACTTACTCTCCTTGAGCCACAAGTTCATCCTTTTTAGATTGGGATAACAAATTTCTTTGCCCGGATCGTTGAAGAGTTACTGAGGTAAATTTGTAATGAATGTCCTGGCAAGTAAGAAGTGCCCAATAAATAATGAATAAATGCATGTGGGGTAGTTATCAAGGTGGTTGTGAGGATTCAATGGGATAATCGGGGCCAACATAATGGGCAAAGTCGCCACTTAAACGAAGTTACCTGCCAGGACAGAGAGCTAGATCTTTTTTCTCTGGGATAAGAATGCATTTCGCCATTTTAAGGTGATGTAATTAAAATAAACTATGGAGCTATCTTGTATGGGCTTTAATACTGCTGCTTACAAGGTGTGTGATCTTAGAGAAGTTGCTTTACCTCTCTGTGCCTCAATTCTTTCATCCATAAAACATTTTAACTATCTCAGCCTGCTAGTGAGTTTTCAATAAATTGATAAATGGAAAGCGCTTAGAACCGGCCCTGGCCCATAAGGGCTATATTAAATTTCATGGTGGTGGTGCTTATTCTACTTTCCACAAACATTGAGGGGCATTGGGGCCACGTCTCCTAGGAAGCCCAACCAGTCCAGTGGCAGCCATCTTGGTAAAGGGCAGCGACGCCACCTTTACGTCATCAGTCTGAGCGACGGGCGGGCACCCGACGAACCAGGTCGCTTCGGGAGTTGTCGGTGGGGTAGGGAGGGCCGCGACGGGGGCTGCAGGGTAAGAGAGGTTGAGGTGAGTCATGGGGGAGGCGGCCGTGGCCGCGGAGCCTTGTCCCCTGCGCGAGGATAGCTTCACACGCTTCTCATCACAGAGTAATGTGTACGGGCTGGCGGGCGGCGCGGGCGGTCGCGGGGAGCTGCTGGCCGCCACCCTTAAAGGCAAGGTGCTGGGGTTCCGCTACCAAGACCTCCGACAGAAAATCCGGCCGGTGGCCAAGGAGCTGCAGTTCAATTACATTCCCGGTGCGTGGCGCTATGGGGCTGGGGGGCCGGGTAGGTGGTGTTGAGAAGGCTTATGTTATAAGGTTCTGTCTGAGCCGGATCACCATAATGGGAGAATGGGATCAGGGTAATTTGAAGGGGTTCAGACTGATAATTAGGAAGCATTAGTGTCAGACGAAAAGGATAATAGGGCCCTGGAAGTGATTAGGATTCAGGATTCCTCCTACCGTGGTGATGGTGATGAGGACTCATTCAGACCTAGAGGTCATGATAATTGCTGTTGTCAGAGGTAACTGA
Organism: Lyroderma lyra; assembly: GCA_004026885.1. Lineage (NCBI taxonomy): Eukaryota > Metazoa > Chordata > Mammalia > Chiroptera > Megadermatidae > Lyroderma > Lyroderma lyra. The sequence goes on along the minus strand of PVJL010003830.1, from coordinate 118,429 downwards.
GTTCTAGAGTTCAGGGGTCACCATGTTTGGGGTATCATGGTCTCACGTCTGCCTGAAACTCGAACTTTGAACTATCCCCTCCCAGTGGATGCCGAGATTGTCTCCATCGATACCTTCAACAAGTCGCCCCCAAAGCGGGGCCTGGTTGTGGGGATCACGTTCATAAAGGTACCCAGAACCCCCTCTACTTACCTATTCCTTCCTCCTTACACACATGGTAAATCCCACTGAGTCTGACCCAAATCCCTCTTGCCATTTCTACTCCCCTGAGGCCAGTTTCCTCCCCACTAGGATTCAGGGGACAAAGGCAGCCCCTTCCTTAACATTTACTGTGACTACGAGCCTGGCTCTGAGTACAACCTTGATTCCATTGCACGTAAGTGTGGCCTGGAGGAAAGGGGAGATGGGGAGATGGGAGGGGCGCCTGTGAGGTCCCCTCTGCCCATCTACCTGTGCTCACCTTACAGAAAGCTGCCTGAACCTGGAGCTTCAGTTCACTCCATTCCAGCTGTGCCATGCAGAGTAAGTAAGCCACAGGTGTGGTACAGTAAGGGAGTGTGTGTATCTGCAGGTTGGGGAGGGGCTGCAGCAAATGAGACCACAAACCTGTCCATAGACAATTAGATTCTCTTTTTTATTTTTTTTTAGAGCATCATGCATTTAAGGTGGCCATGAACCACCACTTGGCTGATAGTCTACTGTTTTGTTATCCCCAAGTTATTAATAGATAATCTGAGTTAATTGAGCACCTATGCTCTACACATCTAGAATTCTTAGTTTCTTGTGTTCTAGAGTCAGACATTCCAAGAGCCAGAAATGGCAAGTTTTCTAGAGTTGTAAGCTCTGAGATTCCAAGATTTGTAAGTTCCACAGTTTGATAATTCTGAAATTCTGTCATGCTAAAATCCAAACATTCTCATAATTCCAAGAGTTAGAATACAGACCAGCTACATCTAGAATACTGACATCCTAGAATCCCAAAGTATGAGAATTTCATTCTAGAGCTCTGGATTCCTTCTAGAACACCAATGGTCCAGTACAGGCATTGGCAAACTTTTTCTGTAAAGGCCCAGATGGTAAATATTAGGCTTTTGAGGGCCAGTCTCTATCACAACTACTCAAATTTGCCATTGTAGCCAGAAGGCAGCCATTGACACTATATAAATAAATGCATGTGGCTATGTTCCAATAAAACTTTATTTATAAAAGCAGATGATGAGTTGGATTTGGCCTGTGGGTCATAGTTTGCCAACCTCTGTTCTAGCAGGTGCGAGTTCTAAAAACTAATGTTCTGGGTTCTAGGATCTGGATGGTCTACCATTCTAAATCTGAATATCCTTGATGGCAATTTCTAAAGGTTCTAGTATTTCGAAGAAGACAGAAAACAGAACTTGTAGAACACTGGGGTTCTATATTGAAGAGGTTCTCATGTTCTGAGGTTCTGTGACCATTCTAGAGTTCTGTTCCATTCCTGAATCCACATCCAGAATGAAGATTCTAGCAGATGAGGGCTCTAGAAACAAAAGGTTGTAGCATGCTAATTTTCTGCAATTCTGCATCCTGAGGTTCTAGTCCTAGATCCCGTGGCTGAATCTCAGAATGTTAGGGTTCTTGCAGGCAAAGGTTTTTGCAAGAGGGTTTTACACAGGCACTCTGCCACACTCAGGTTCTGCAACACCAGAGTTCTCTGCTTTTAGGGTCCAGGCTGGGGATCAACTGGAGACCGTGTTTCTCCTGAGTGGGAATGACCCAGCCATCCATCTCTACAAGGAGGTGAGGCAGGGGGAAGTGTGGTGGGCAGAGCCCTGCTAGGGTCACCTTGGGCTGGCCACTGATTCCAAGTCGGGGGTGGGTCTTGGTTCCCCCAGAACGAGGGGTTACATCAGTTTGAGGAACAGCCGGTGGAAAACCTCTTCCCAGAGCTCATGGACCTGACCAGTAGGTAGGATCCCCTGAAAGCGGCCTCACAGAAATTGGGCAGCGGGATCTCGGCACTAAGATGGGGTGGATGCTTCTGGGGAGATGGAGATGTGGGACTGGGACCTGATGACAGCCCTCTGGCCCCTCTGTCCACCCTCCTATCCACTAGCGTCCTTTGGCTGGACATCCACAACCTCCCCGGCACATCCCGGCGACTCTCAGCTCTGGGCTGTCAGAGTGGTTATGTCCGTGTTGCCCATGTGGACCAACGGAGTCGAGGTGATGACAGGGGTCAGGGTGAGGTAAGAGTGAAGTTTGGGGCCAGCCCTGAGTCCTTGTCCTCCACACAGAGGTTTTGCAGACGTGGACAATCCTGCAGGATGGCCCAATCTCCCGAGTAATCGTGTTCAGCCTCTCGGCCCCAGAGGGTGAGCTCTGGACATGGGGGGCAACTCTGCAGGCTTGGCTTCCCTTACATTTGTACCCCTCCCAGAGTGTCCATTTTCCCATCCCTCCCTCCATCCCTCCCAGGGAGCCCAGTCCAGTGTATCCTTTCTCTCCCTTCCACACCCTGGAATTTCACTTCCAGCCCCTGTGGTCTCATCTTAGACCTGGAGTTGAACTGCCCTTTCCTTGGTGCTCTAACCTTCACCCCTCACACTGTGACTTCCTCTGATCCCCGCCTCTGGCCTTTCACTCTCTGCCCTGCTGTGCTCTAACCCCAGGCTTTTCTTGAGGACTCATGCTGTCCCACCACTCAGCGTCTCACCTTGTCCCCCACTTGTCACTCTGTTTCTCTTACTGTGGTCTGTCTGTCACTGGCATCTCCCTTGGCCTGACCTCTGCAGACTGTCTTCTGTCCCTCTGGGTGGTCTTTACTCTGATTCTTCCCACTGTGGTTTATTCCCTGATACTCCCTCTCTGGTGGTCTAACCTCAGACTGTTTAAGCTGTCATCTCACACCTGTTCCTCCCGTTGGCATCTGACCACAATCCCTTCTCCAATGGTCTAACCTCCATCCCTCCCTCTGTAGCGCGACCCTGGGTCTTTCTCCAGAGGTCTAGCCTACATTCCTCTCCCTGAGGGGTGGGAGTTAGGAGACGGAGCCTGGAACCTGTCCCCTCAGACCTGTGCCCCATTCATGTTCATTCTCCAGAGACCGAGGACAGGCCACAGCAGGAAGAGTACAGCGTGCTCGTGGCCAGCATGTTGGAACCAGCAGTGGTGTATCGGTGAGGGGCCTGGGCCCAGGGGTGCTGTCTCACCTCATGCCTTTGCACTGTGGTCTGACCTTGTCCTTCTCAGCAGAAAATCTCTTTGGGTGAGGTTGTTCAGGGCTGACCAGGTAAAGGTGTTCATGTCCCAGGGAGGGGTGCAGGTGTTTTAAGTCTAGAAGCTTGTTCAACCTGCGGCCTGTGAGCTGCATTCGGCCCAGAACAGCTTTGAATGTGACCTGACACAAATTCATAAACTTTGTTAAAACATGAGATATTTTTGTAATTTTTTTTTTTTAGCTCATCAGCTGTCATTAGTGTTAGTGTATTTTATGTGTCGCCCAAGACCATTCTTCTTCCAGTGTGGCTCAGGGAAGCCAAAAGATTTGTCACCCCTGTTGTAGAGGGTGTATGGAGGCCTAGGGGTGGGAACCAAGATGTCCAGTCCCTCGAAGGAGGGGGACAAAGTGTGCTGGCAAATGTATAACAGCCATCTCTGTGCATGAGAAAACCCTTTTTTGTAGCATTTGCCAATTTCTGTGGTATAAATACTCCCCGGGCACACCTGCGGGGCCGTGAGGATATTCCTGTGGGGACCAAGCGCTCCAGGTTCCATGGGGACAGTACAGGTGTCCACAGGGGCAGGAGTGTCTAGATGGCCAAGGGAACCATGTAGGTACAGACCAGGGAGTAGGAGGTTGGTAGTGTGAGTGCAAGAGACTCCTGGGCAGATGTGAAATGTCCACATTGGACAGGAGGGTGTCCCGGCTTTAGGAGGAACAGGGTCTGGTGCTAAGCGCGGCGATACTATTGCCTGACCTCAGTCTCCCAACCACATTGGGGACCCCAGGGATCTGCTGAGTCGGGGCCTTGAGGACCAGCTTCTCCTGCCTGGCAGTGACCAGTTCGACAGTGTCCTCTGTGGCCTGGTCACCGACATCGATTTAGATGGGCGGCCAGAAGTCCTGGTGGCCACCTATGGACAGGTGAGCCCTGAGGGAGGGACCACCACCTGCCTGTCCCCTCCACTGCCCCTGCTCCCTCTGTGTGACCCCAATGCCTCGCCCCCTACAGGAGCTGCTCTGTTACAAGTACGGTGGCCTGGAGGCCGGGTTCCGCCTGCTGTGGCAAAGGAGCTTCCCCAGCCCACTGCTGGCCATGGCTCATGTGGACCTGACCAGGGACGGGCTGCAGGAGCTCGCCGTGGTCTCCCTGAAGGGCATGCACATATTGCAGGTATCCACAGTACCCCCAACATAGGGCCTGAGGTGGGAGTTTTGCACACCTGCCTTGTCGGGGGCGTGTTCTCAGGGACTGTGTAGGGGAGAAGGGGTCCAGGGGAGTCGGGATACCACAGGGAGCCCCGGAACCTGAGCCCACCTTTGGACAAGGGGGTTGACTGCATGCAAACCTCTTCTTGGGGTGATGCTTACCTTTTCTGGGAGGCAGTTCCTGTTGACTCGGGACATCCCAGAAAGGGCAGCTGGAAGCGCGTACAGCTGGGGCTGGGGGGGCACCTGCCTGATAAAGGGGATTCCAATGTGATATGTCATGACCAGTCCACCCTCAACCATCCTAACTTCTGTCTTTTATTCCTCATGCTTTGTGTAACTGTCCCTTCCCTGTGGCCTAGCCTGGATCTGCAACCCATGATCTAACTTCAGTCCTGCCATCGCAGTCTAACCTTTGTCCTCTGTGTCAGGTGGTGACTCGTCCTCCTTACCGCAGCCACCCTCTCCTCCACAGGTGTGACTGACTTCACCCTGGCTGTAGTCTAACCCTGAACTAGCTGTTGAGTTTCTGACTTCCAGATCACACTCCGACCCTTCCCCTGCAGTGCCACCTGCAGCCCTCCCTCCACAGCCAGTCTCCAGCTTTCTGCTGTTGTCTGACCTTGAACCCTTGCACTTTGGTCTAACCTCTGAACTTTCTACTGTGGTCAAGCCACAGTAGAACTGTGGTCTGATGTCCAGCCTTCTGCTATACTTTGACCTCTGACCCTCCCATAGCAGCCTGACTGGCGTTAGTTATTATATTAACCATTCCAGTGGTCCAGGCTGGAACCCTCCATTGCAATTTAACCTCCAACTAATATAGTCTGACCTCCGACCTTTTCCCCATGGCCCAGCCCCCACCCCTCAGGCCATGGTGTACACCTTTATTTCCTAACATGGTTTTTGCTTCTCCTTCACTCTGATTTGACTCTAGGATCCTTTTCCATGTGGTTTCACCTGGGTTCTCTCAACTGGAGTTGAACCCTCCTGCCCCCTCTGTAGTCTTTGGTTGGGCTTTTCCTACAGTCTGTTCCTCAATGGAATGGCCTGGGTTAGAGACCTCAGGAGGAAAGATAGGAGTTGCACCCCAGTGGCAAGGTCTGAGGTTGAACCACAGTGGAGGGGACAAAGATTAGATCTGAATAAAGTGGAATGAGGTTAGACCGGAATGGAAAGGGCATAGGTTCGATCCCAGTGGAAAGCACAGACCACGGCGGAAGAGGCTGTGGTCTGACTGTGGGAGGAAGGACCTCCCTTCTACCATCTCATCATCCCCCATTGTGATTTATTTAAAGACATTTCACTGTAATCTCTGTCCCTTCTGTTAGGGTCTAACTTCAGACCCTCCACCTCTGTTCTTCATGTGGGGATCTATCGCTCTCTTTTCCACTTTGTTTTGCTCCTCTTACTGGCCTGTTTTCTGCTGGTCTTCCCACTGTCTCCCCTCTCTGTGGTGTAACTTCAGCCTCTTTTTAGTGATCAAACCTTACTTCCATCTAATTCATTCTCTCTATCTCTCTCTCTCATACTTTGATGCATCCTATTCCTCCCCTTCCATCGAGTGCTAACCTCAGACTCGTACATTTGGGTCCAGGCTTTGTTCCTCCCACTAGAAATTCACTGAAGGCCATCGCCCTGAGTCTACCTTTTACCCATCACAGAGACCTTTCCCACCCCACACCCTGGTCTGCTCTCTGACCTCCTGCTGAGGCCAGTGGTCTAACTCCAGACTGTCCTGCGTGATCTAACCTGCGCCCCTCCAGCTCTCTCAGCCCCGCCGTTCTCTCATTCCCACAGCACAGCCTGATCCAGGCCTCGGAGCTGGTCCTGACACGGCTTCGGCATCAAGTGGAGCAGAGGAGACGTCAGCCACAAAGGCTGGGGGACAGGGTGAATCCAGGGTGTACTGGGACCACAGCCTCCTGAGCACCCACACTGCCCACCCCAGGCCTGGGGGAAGTTCATGAGAGTGCTCACCTCCTGTCTTTTGTGGAGGAGGAATCATCCTGAAGGAGGTGTCCTCGCCAGCTTCCCCAGCATGGCAGGGGATGGGAATTCCTGCTCTGGGTCCGCCCCAGCGTGCCCTGTGACCCTACCTAACACACAACTCCTTTGTGCCTCAGTGTCCCCATTTGCAAAGGGGAGGACCTCACCCAAACTTGCTCCTCCCAGTGAAAATTGGCTAGCCACTGATTATTTATATGTCCACAGGAACTAAACTTTCTGTTGTCTTTGTTCTTTTGTTCGGAAAGTGTTTGATGAGAGCCCATCTGTGTGCCAGCCTCTGTGCTGGGTGCTGGCCTCACTCAGAAGAATGGAGGGAGGGGGATCTGGGGCGAAAATACATGGTTAGACCCAGAGGTGGGACAGAGGTGAGATAGTGTAGACCTTCAAGGAAAGAAATGAGGTTGGGCCCTAGCAGAAAGGCTGACGTGAAACCACCATGAAAAAGACTTAAATATAGGGGAGAGGACTGAGGTTAGACCTGCAGGGACAGCTGCAGTGAGACCCCAGTGGGGAGCTCTGGATCTGAGCTCAGGTCAGTGAGAAGACAAGGAGACTGAGCCTCAGAGGAAAGGACATGGGGTAGGAGGAAGAAAAGCTGTGGTCAGGTTGCAGCACAGGGTCAGAGGCTAGACCCCTGTGACCTCTAGACCTCTATGCTGAGGTTGGACCCTAACAGAAAGTATGGTTGCACCCTGTGCAAGGGCCACGGTTAGCCCCCAGCAGAACGTGATTGAGGTTAGGCCTCAGTTGGGGAGTGCTTACATGAGACCCAGGCAGCTAGGACCCGGGATATAACATGCTAGAAAGGACCAGGTTAACCTAATTGAAAAGCCCAGGGAACTGGGGGACTAGGGAGTTGGAGACAAGGCTGACTTGCTTAGCCCATGGCTGTAGGAATTGTCCTCCCCTGTGGCCCTTTCTACAGCACCAGGAACAGGAATCGGAGGCCTCTGTCTCAGGAACCAGTGGAGGGCTGGGATGACAAAGAAATCCTGCCCTCCCCCACCGCAGGCCAGGAATAGAATCCGGGTCAGGAGGGTTGGAGAGCAGTTTCTGAGAGGGATCTGGGCTGCTGGGGAGGGTGGGCTCCTTCCTGTGGCAGGGCTTGGGTGTGACTCCTGCATCCTGGGGGAGAGGTCATTCTGGCCATGCACCTCCTACTGGGGAAGTCCACCCATCAGCCTGGCCACCTGCTCTGACAGTGAAGGCTAAGCCACCAGTTACCCACTGTGGATTTTTAGAAGGCAGTCCACCAATTCGTGGCCACCCTGTCTTCATCCCATCTTGCAAAGCCCAGGCCCAAGTGTGGGAAAATGCAGGAAGCAGCTCATCTCCCTCCTCTTCCAGCAGCCAGGACTGGCAGTGGCACAGACCAGTGGCCAGGACAGGGATCTCCTTCCTCCCGCTGCCCACTCTCTGAGGAAGTGCTACACCACCTTCTGTCCTGGGTGGGGATGGGACCCTGGGGTGGGATTCAGGAGGTGGCTCTGTGAAGTATGCGCACCCTGGGAGGAAGTGTGCATGCACATGTGTGTGTCCACTTCAAGGCTCCTGAGTGTCTTTAGACGTCTGGGCCACCTGCCTGATCATTGCAGTTCGCTTCCTAACTTCTGGCTAGCTCCTTGGTCTGAGACAGTCTGTAGTGTAGTGGCTAAGGGTGTAGAGTCTGAAGCTACACTTCACCACTCTGTGCCTCAGTTTCCCCACCTGTAAAATGAGGCTAATAGCATCTGGCTTGCAGGGTTGATAGGAGGGTTAGTTGTGTCAGCGTGTGTCAAGCGCTAATAAAAACTTCCGACAATTTCTGGCACGTGGTAAGCGCCGTATAAATGACAACTGTTATTATTAATGGTGCCTTTGTGGTTGTTTCTGGCTGGCTTTGTGAGGTGATGTCGGCAGGCACCGCCTGTGAATTTGGCTCTGACTTGCCTAAACATTCTTGCCCTCCCCTGAGTTCCGTGAGCCTGTAACTATTTGTAGCTTTTTTGCGTCTTTGGACCTTATATGGATCAGAGACTGTGTGTGTCGGGGATGAGGGCGGAGGGTGCCTCTGAATTACCCCCCACGACCCCCCAAAACACACACACACACGCACTTGAGCGCCCTCCGCCGCTGTCCCTGCCTGTGGTGCTGAACCCGGAGGGTGGGTGGGAGGCTTGGGCTACCTCCTCTCGCCCCACCCCTCTACAGGCCCCTCCCCAAGCTTCCCCCGCTTCCCGCACCCGCCTCCCCTCTCCCCGCCTCTTCCTCCTCCCCTCTCAATCCGGCCCCTCCTCCTCCCTCTCGCGCCAGCTCCCCCTCCCCCTTGTCCCTCCCCCCTCCTCCTCTCCTCCCTCTATCCCCTCTCCCTCCCCTCTCCCGGTTCTCCCTCTCAGTCTCCAGCTCCTCTCCGTGTCTCTCTTCTCTCTCTCTCTCTCTCTCTCTCTCTGTTTCTCTCTGCTTCTCTCTCTCTATCTGTAGAGCAGAGTCGCCCACCAGTGCCAGCCCAGAGCTGGGGGTACGTTCTCCAGGCTGTAGCTGCAGGTAAGAGACGCCCAGTTAGGGGGGGCTTGAGGGGAGGACAGTGCTACCCTAAACGGATGAGTGGGGCGTTTGAGGAGCCAGGAGCCGCTGTTTCCTGAACTCGTTTGTGGCGGGTGGGGGGCTGCATATCCCTGGTGGGCATACCAGAGCCCTTCCGTGGGGTGGTAGTTCACCAGCAGCCAACATCCTCAGCCCCTCCTGCGTTCCAGGGAGCATGGCGGGCTGGGGAGGGGGTGCCTCCTGGGCACCGAGGGGGCAAGAGCACCCACCCCATCTGGGGAAGCCTCCACTCGCGCGTTCTCCACCTCCGCCCCCGACTTCCTGTGTCTGGGTCTCGTCTTTCTGTATCTGCACATCTCTCAGGGGTCTCTGTCCTGCGGAGTCTCTGTGAGTCCCTTTCCCTGTATCCCTGTCTCTCTCAGTCTCTCTTCTCCCCCTCTGTATCTCTCTGCCTGGGTCTGTTCTGTGTCTTCCCAGCGCTCTGTTCTCTTAAGTCTTTCGTTTCTCTGCCTTCCTCTTTTCGCCATCTCTGTGTGTTCCTCTCTGTCTCTCTCTACTGTCTCAGCTTTCACGTGTCTGTCTCTCCGTCTGTCCCCATCTCCGAGAGTGTGTCTTCCTCTCTCCTCTGCCCCTTCCCCTCTCCCTCTATCGCGTTTCCATCTCTGTCTGTAGGTATCTGGTCTCTGTTTCTCTCTCCCTCTCTTTCCCCTTCTCTTCCTCTCCCCTGTAGCCCATGAACTCTCCTCCCACACACCTTTGTCTCCGCCTTTGGTAGGGGGAGACCTGGAGGAAGAAGACCCGCCTTACAGAGTGGGCTCCCCAGAAGGCAAGGAGTCCCCCAAACTCCTCTCCCTTCTTCAGTGAAGAGCTCCCTCCCATTCTTCTGGCCAGAACTCACCCCACCCTCCCACCCACCCCCAAGACAGAGCTCCTCTCCTCCCCCACTGCCTTGTTTCTGGCATTCTGAAGCCAGTCCTTGTAGCCTCACCTGTACCCTTTATAGTGGAGATTGACCCCGTCCTTTCTTCAGTGTGATCTCCCCATTCCTCTTCATATAGAATGGACCAGTCCATCCTGGAGCTAACTTTCACACCTCTTTTGCTGTTTGTCCATTCATGACTCATTCATCCTTTTGACAGTTCCTGAGCACCCTTCCTACTCCAGGCACAGCACTAGGCACTGGGTCAGGTCAGGCCAGGCAGTCCCTCATAGAGTCTCACCTTCATCCCTCTCCTGGCGAGCCAGCCCCAGGCCTGTCTCTCAGTGGATTTCGAAAGCTCTCCACCATCCCTTGGGGGCTCCAGGAGAGCCCTTCTGAGACTAGCGGTCCCTGGCCAATACATCCTCTTCTTTCCTGGAGGGAAGGGGGCCTCAGAGAAGGTGGGCGAGAGTGAGTGACAAGAGGAGAGGTGTGAGCCAGATTCTGCAGCCCACATTGTGGTGCGGGTGAGTCCTCGGGTGCCCACATGGGGCTCCAGATGGATGAGAAAGAGCGCCAGGTTAGTAGTCCCACACGCTGAGTTTTCATCTTTGCCCTGCTCCTGGCTTGAAGCTGCATGCTTGGCCCTGCTCTTTCCCGCTTTGGACTTCAGTGTATCCGTCAGTGGATTATAGACTCTGTGTGTGTGTGTGTGTGTGTGTGTGTGTGTGTGTGTGTGATCCCCAGGCTGGGACATTGCGTGGCTCACCCTGGAGCAGCAAGTGTGCATGTTTAGAAGCCCACATTGCACATTTTCCCCACCTTGCACACTCCTCCGAGGGGCAGTGGGCCATGAGCACAGTTAGGAAGCACTGCCCTTCTCATTACTGTGAGGGACATGAAGGAGGGGCTCCCACTGGGCATGCCAGCCTGGACCCCCCACCCCTTAGCTTTCTGTCCCATTCTCTGGATGAGGTCTCTGAGGTCCTGAGAGGCGTGTGAGGCAGAACTGGGGTGCTCATTACTGACCCAGCTGGCCACTGGCCCAGGAGAGTGGGGAGAGATGGCCCTGGGAGACGGTGCCAGCCATCTGCCCTACCTCGCTCCCACCCTGGCCTCAACCTGATCCTTTTACCCCTGGATCCTAAACCCCTATTAGGTTTCAGGGCTGCCGTTGGACAGAGAGAGGCAGAGACAGGAGCCTTGAGCAGAGGGAGCCCAGCTGTCCCCAGCAACAGGGCTCAGACTTCTTGTTTATTTCAGAAACTTCTAGTGCTTTCTCTCCGACCTCTTCTCCCCTAAGACCTCAGTGAGAAGCAGCCAAGTTTTTGAGAAAAAGGGATGGAACCAGAGGACTTTGCCCAGCTCTTGGGCAAGGAGGGCAGGCACAACACCCATCAGTTGATCTTGGTTTCCCTTGAGGGGGTAGGTGTTAAGCTTGAGAGAGGATTTCCCAGGCCATAGCTCTCTCATGAGAGAGGGAGTTAGATGGTTTAGATCAGCGGTGTCCAACCTTTCGGCTTCCCTGGGCCACACTGGAAGCACTGTCTTGGGCCACACATAAAATACACTAACACTAATGATAGCTGATGAGCTAAAAAAAAAAAAAAGAAAGAAAGAAAAAAATGGTCACAAAAAAATCTCATAAAGTGTTAAAAATTTGTGTTGGGCCACATTCAAAGCCATCCTGGCCAGGTTGGACATGCCTGCTTTAGATGAATTCTTGACTCCCAGGTGGCCCTTGTTTCTCCTGAAAGCCAGGGAGGAGGGGAGGGGAAAGAGCATGAGTCTTTGCTTTGGATCCTGGTGGGTTTGTAATTGTGCCTAAGTCATTGCTAATTAGGGGCCTGCTAATTAGACATATCATTAGGGGCCTTGCCAATGGGAGCTAATTGTGTAGTGGCCCTTTAAGAATCACCCTTCTCCCCCTACACACACACTCTCTCTCTCTCTCTGTCCCCGCTTCCCCCCTCCCCCTCTCTCCTTCTCAGGGAAGTTCTGCCAACATTCTGCCTCCCTCTCCCGGAGGAGCCAGCTCCCAGCCCGTGAGTACGGGTGAGTAGGTGGGCGTGTGTATTGGGAGCAGGCTGTGGGTTAGACTTCAAGCAGAATTGCTTTCAAACAGAAATGGAAGATACTGGAAGAACTGAGGCTGGTATCCAGGAGAGGTGTCAGGGCTGGTGGAGGCTCCAAGGACCCTTTCCTTCCTCTCTCAGTTCCTTTTTGATAGGCTACCCGGTTACCATGGTGGGGCAGAGGAGCTGCGATGGGGCCACTCTTGAAACCGAAGAGTTGGTGCTGACTTTGGGCAAGTTATTTAACCTCTCTACGCCTTGGTCCTCTCATCTGTGAAATGACTGGGGACTCCCCAAAAGGGGCTGGTATTTTTGAATCGAGTGGTCAGGGAAGGTGACATCTGAATTTAGATTTGAAGGAGACATGGATATGTGAGGAAGAGTGTCTTTGGAAGGTGGAACAGCAGGTGCAAAGTCCCTGAGGAAAGAACTTATCTGGTGTATCTCAGGACCAGCGAGGAGGTAGGTGGCTAAGGCTGAGTTAGCAAAGGGGAGAAGGAGAGAGATGAGACCAGAGAGGGCACAGAGGGTGGGTCAGTTTGTATGAGACCTTACGAGCCAGGCAGAGGACTTTGATACTGTGAGTGAGAAGGGAGCCATGAAGGGTTCTGAGTAGAGGGGAGATGTGAACTGCTTTGCTTTTTTAAAGGAAATCTAGCCAAGACACAGAAATAGCCTCTCAAATTCAGGATCAGAGGCAGAAAGAGAAATATTCAAGCATTAGAGATCCCACACCCACAAATGGGACAAAAAGCCCAACACAGACTTATATGTCACAGCTGCTAAGGAACTGTGCACCTCACAGAGACCCAGGGATTCTGGAGAGAGACACCTGCCACCAGCGTGGGGAAGGATGTGAGTAAGAGAGCCTCCAGCAGCCCCTCCCCAGCTCCACCTGAGATAGACAGACAGACACCCCAACACCCACCTCAGTGCAAATCCCAAGGAGGAACCCTCTGAGGGCCAAGTTGGAAACCATTAGAATCAGCCACTAAATTATTTAATCTGTGTCCTTTTGTGCCTGGCTTCATTTATCTATTTCATGTCTGTGAGATTATCTGTGTCATTAGGTGTATCAGTAGCCCACTCCCTTTTTAGTGCTGTATAATATTCCACAGTGTGCTCATTCCACACCGCACTTCTCCGTTTTGCTGCTGATAGGCATCTGGGTTGTTTCAGGATAGGTGCTCTCTTACATAAAGGTGCTGTTAACACTCTTGTATGTGTCTTTTGGCAAGAACATGACCTATTTCTCTCGGGTACAGACTTGGGAGCAGAATGACTGAGTCGTAGCTTGCATGATGTGCAGCTGTAACTTCCCAAAGTGGTTAGACCAAGTCACGCTCCCATCTGCTGCGCGTCTGTCTTTATCTTTCTGTGTCCTTCTCCCTTGGTCTCTGTCTGGCGCTCTCTGTGGCTCTTCGTGTCTGTTCCTTTGTACCTCTGTCTTTCTGTGTCTCCCTCAGTCTCCGTCCTCCCTGTATTAGTTCTCAGTTTCCTCCCCTTTCTCCACCCGCAACAAGCTTTGACTCCTGTGTGTCAGGGAGCAGTGTGCTGCCCTCACCCAGACTTCCTCCTCCTCCCCTACAGGACCCCACCACCCTCCATGGCTCCCCTGGCCTTGGTGGGGTTTGCACTCCTCCTGGGGGCTCCTCCATGCTCAGGGGCAGCCACCCCCACACCGTCTCTGCCCCCTCCTACTGCCAATGACACTGACACCAGCACGGAGACCTGCCAGGGCTCCAACCGCTGCCAGCCGGGGGTCCTGCTGCCCATCTGGGAGCCCGACGACCCATCACTGGGTGACAAGGCAGCAAGGGCAGTGGTCTACTTTGTGGCCATGGTCTACATGTTCCTGGGTGTGTCCATCATCGCCGACCGCTTCATGGCATCCATCGAGGTCATCACATCAAAGGAGAAGGAGATCACCATCACCAAGGCCAACGGTGAGACCAGCGTGGGCACTGTCCGCATCTGGAATGAGACCGTGTCCAACCTCACGCTCATGGCCCTAGGCTCCTCGGCCCCCGAGATCCTGCTGTCGGTCATCGAGGTCTGTGGCCACAACTTCCAGGCTGGCGAGCTGGGCCCAGGCACCATCGTGGGCAGCGCTGCCTTCAACATGTTTGTGGTCATTGCGGTGTGCATCTACGTCATCCCGGCCGGCGAGAGCCGCAAGATCAAGCACCTCAGAGTCTTCTTTGTCACCGCCTCTTGGAGTATCTTTGCCTACGTCTGGCTTTATCTCATCCTTGCTGTCTTTTCCCCGGGTGTGGTCCAGGTGAGCAGGGCACCCATGGATACCTCCCTGGTGCATGTATGTCTGCAAAATGCAGAGGGGTGGCTCCCTGGGCTTGGAGAGTCGATTCAGGTATCAGCAGAAATGCATGGTCACATCTGACAGGGCGGGTGTGCAGGTCACCCACTGCTCAAGAGGGCCAGAAAGGGCAAGTTGGGACTTGAGTTCAGTGGGGGCTCCCAAGCCATGTCTAGATGGTGCAATAGGCCTGGAAAGGGCTCATCTACCCAGAGAGGGATTGCCGTTTGCAGTGTCATCCAGAAGGGGCATCTTTTAACTCTCACAAGGGTGCCACGTATGCTAACAGAGTCCCGTAATCTGGGTGATGCATACTGCAGTGCACGGTCTAGCCAGGTATTTGCTAGGCATCCTCATATTTTCCTACACTCCCTGTCTTTTGCATAATTTATTCTCGCTTTTGCAATAAGACAGCTCCCATTTGTACAATTCATGCTCCAGTTGCATAATCCAGCCTTGTGTTTTCTGACAGTGCTAATTGATTTGGGTGACTTGGTACAATTTGCATAATTTATCCAGGGACCAGCACAGATGCATGCCCACATCTGTGTAATCTAACTCTGTATTATCAGATATGCAGTCGTGGTTTGCACCATTCATTCATTATTTATAATTGATTTCTGACATTAGAATAATTTATGCCACGTCACTGTAATTTATACTCACACCTAATCCAGCATAGGTATAAGCCCAGTTCACAGGAAGAATCACTTTGCATAACTTATTCCAATAGTGAGACAAAATTGAGCCCCACGGCTGCATAATTCATACCCACATTCACATACTCATTTGCCTCTCGTCTGTCCAGTGTTTTAACCAGCTTATTGCCTAGACGTCCTTTAAAACATTTGCCTATTTATTTCCCACAATCCGATGGCTGCCGCCTATATTTGCATAATTTATTTATGAACCCGCTTAATTCATTCACACACATGCATAATTTATTTGAGCCTACCCAGGATTCCTTCACACACTCGGGTAATCTACTCATTTCTATTTGTCAGGTGTTGCCAGTGATCGTTTCTTTCCAGGAATGATATGAAGGTAGAGGCATAAAAGTTCTTTAAAGATGATATCGAGGCAGAACTGTGGGATCAGAAAACACAGCGAGGAAAGAGGGAGACGCTGACACCCGAAGACAGGGATGCGAGGGGGAGAGACAGTTACTACAACTGACCAGTGACGGTTATGCCGAGGCTCCTAGCTGCCGAGGCAAAGACGACAGAGCCGACAGAGCAATGCACCGCAGCTTTCAGGTGCTGTTCGAAAGGCCTTCTCCTGACTTAGGTTTGCAAAATGGTCTTCCATAAGGATTTACACCAAACTGTGAAAAGAATTTTGGACACCACTGGAGAGAGTGGGGGAAGGGATGGGGGTGGAGGAGACACCCCCCCTAGCGGAGGGGCTGGCTCAGAGGGAACAGAAGGTATATAAGCTCTGGGTGGAGAAGGAGCCACAGCGGATCCTTTTGGGGATAGCACCAGAATTATGAGATATTTTCATGAAATAACTAGAGGAACTGGCCTGGAATAAAGGTGACACCTACATGCAGTGAAATAAGGTGATGAGAAGATTGGTCTGGCTCTGGATTTTCTCTGGACGTGCTGTGTGACCTCAGGCAAAGCTCACACCCTTCCTGGGCCTCAGTTTTCACACTGGAACCATGGAACGGGTTGGACTAGACCACTGGTTCTTGACCCTTTATGCCCGATGCTCCCTTTTTATAACAAATGTTTTCTCACATCCCTTGTATTTGCTGATGTGAAATTCTTCGATAATAGGAGAGTGATCTTCTAGTCTCCGCCTTCGGTGTGTGGGCCTGGAACCAGGGGCCTAGGTTCAAATCCCATCTCTGCTGCTTCCTAGCTGTGTGATCTTGGGCAAGTTCCGTGTCTACTCTGTGCCTCAGTCTCCCCACCTGTAATCCGGGGATCATCATCATACTCACTGACGTCAGAAGGCTGCGTGAGGATCAGCTGAATTCCTACACGTGGAAGGGCTTAGAACAGAGTGAATGTGGGCTGTGGTTGCCGTGAATGAACTTGCATACGTTGCCCTTCCCAAGTCACTATAATCCATAGACTGTGATAGGAAGGAAAAGAATCTCCAATAGAATAATCTGCATTTTCACATGTACCTGCTTCAACATGACTACATGAAAAGTCATGACGAGGGAGCCACATGCTGGCACTTAACCACAAACGAGTTAAGGTTTCGAGGGAAGAAGAAGATCAGAGACCGTTCCATGCAAGGAGTCAGGCAGAGAAGCGGGTAGACATGAGGTTAAAAAATGAGCGTATTCAGCGTATCGTAAACCGTACAGGAAAACACTTCATATATACCAAAGACAGATTGAGTTCCAGACTCCAATGATCATAAGCAAGGTTTTCACCGACAGGAATGTCCAATGGGAGGTTCTGAAGTCAGGCAGGACATGGGACAATTCTGTAGTGTATGGGCTGTCCCATGAGTCGCTGGATGTCACCGGGCTGGGACCATATTCCCCTCCCCAAGTATGGTGGGAACCCATAAATAACCCTAGAGTTCTGATACCCACTCTGGGGACATTCCTGTCCTCTGAGACCTGAAGGTGTCTCACTCCTTTCCCAAGATGGGCAAGTCCACGTACTCCTGCTCAGCGGGTGCCCCAGAAGGAAGACGTGAACCTGCTAGAATCACCTTTTGTTGACCTGCAGGGAGGAAAGCCAGTATTGGAAGTTTGAGATCATCTTCTGATTAAGAGAGGGTCCCCCACAAGACACACGGTGGCAGCCAGTTCAGTGACACAAGGCGAGGGTTCATTTTACAGCTTGTGCAGAAAATTCTGCGCTTTTCACAAACCTGCCTGGTGGCTTTCACGCACTTTCACTATTTCCAAGTCTTGCCTTTTCTCTGAGCCACCAGTAAGCAGCAACAAGGGGGCATGCCAAGTGGCTCTTAAAAGATATTTCCCCCACCAGACTCATTTTTAAGATACGTCTGGGGTCATCTGATTGTAAATACTCTTTAATCTTTTCTTCCTTATCTTTAACGAGAAAGGTAGATTTGAGGCTTTACATGAATATTTTCAAAGGAATTGTCAAGTATTTGCGGATGTTTACTGTATGTGCCCAGGTCTGTGCCAGTCCACAGGCAGACGGATCCTGGACCTCAATGAGCCCAAGATAATAGCACTAGTAAAAATAATAATAATAATAATAATAATAATAATAATAATAATGGTAATTTCACGTTTTGAGTGTTTTCCATGTATCAGGCACTGACAGTGCTGGGTGCTAGGTGTGCATAACTCATTCAGTCTTGGGGATGTCCCCATTTTACAGACAAGTGACTGGGCCAGGCATCCCTCTTCTAGAACAAGGATCTGAACTCAGCATTGCCTTGTGCCTGAGGGGAGGCAGCATGTGGACATGGGAACTCCTTTTATGAGGCTGTGAGAGAAGCCAAACTTGTGCCTCTTTTAGAATCACAGTCCCTAAGGGCCAGATCCTAAGGAAAGAGAGTTCGGCCAGGGTCGTATTTACTGGTGGTGGGGGGGGGGGCGGAAATACAGGGAGTTTGGGGAGGAGGTGGGCAGAGCACAGACCCTGGGTGGTGGATAGGGCTTGGCAAAATGGAGGCAGCCCAGGTTGGGTGGGAGATAGAGCAGGCAGGAAAAAGATGGAGGGAGACAGAGCAGGAAGACACAGGCTCTGCCCTCTGCAGGGGCTGGGATTGCAGGCGGGATGGGGTCGGGGGGTGCTCTCCCTTGGTGGTGACTGAGGTCTGGGTTCCTGGTACTTGGCAGCTGGGCATGGTTCTCAGCGTTAGATAAGGTGCATGAAAGAGACCAGGAGAGAGACAGGCAGAAGGAGAGAGAGGGATTGAAAGAAGGAAACTTTGAAGAATCTCACAAGGGAAGGAGATAGGTACCTACAAAATACATATATAAAAGAACATGGGGACACGTCAACAACAGGCAATATGAAAGAAGAGGGAAAAGAGATAAAAAACCAACTGACAGAGAATGAGATAGAGAAATAAGGACCTAGACAAGCGGGAAATGGGGAGAGACAGAGACGAACAGAGACAAGAGTGAAAGGGCAGAGACAGAAAGCCGAGATGGGGAGAGATGCAGAGACCCTGCGGGACAGGGACGGAGGGCGCCCCTGGTGGCGATAAGGACCCAGCGATGAGGAGACAGAGAGTCCGAGAGCCGGCAGGTGGGCGGGCGGCTGGGAGCGCGCCCCCTGGCGGCGCGGCGGTCCTGACCCGCGGCTGCCCGCAGGTGTGGGAGGCGCTGCTGACCCTCGTCTTCTTCCCGGTGTGCGTGGTGTTTGCCTGGATGGCTGACAAGCGGCTGCTCTTCTACAAGTACGTGTACAAGCGCTACCGCACCGACCCGCGCAGCGGCATCATCATCGGTGCCGAGGGCGACCCCCCCAAGAGCATCGAGCTGGACGGCACGTTCGTGGGCGCCGAGGCACCGGGAGAGATGGGCGGCCTGGGCCCCGGCCCCGCCGAGGCCCGTGAGCTGGACGCCAGCCGCCGAGAGGTCATCCAGATCCTCAAGGACCTCAAGCAGAAGCACCCCGACAAGGACCTGGAGCAGCTGGTGGGCATCGCCAACTACTACGCGCTGCTACACCAGCAGAAGAGCCGCGCCTTCTACCGCATCCAGGCCACGCGGCTGATGACGGGCGCGGGCAACGTGCTGCGGCGACACGCGGTGGACGCCTCGCGCCGGGCCTCCCGGGCCGACGGCCCCGGCGAGGACGAGGACGAGGACGACGGCGCCAGCCACATATTCTTCGAGCCCAGCCTCTACCACTGCCTGGAGAACTGTGGCTCCGTGCTGCTGTCCGTCACCTGCCAAGGCGGCGAGGGCAACAGCACCTTCTACGTAGACTACCGCACTGAGGACGGCTCTGCCAAGGCCGGCTCCGACTACGAGTACAGGTGGGTTCCGGTGGGGCCACCCGACCTGCCTTGGGTGCGTGGGCAGGGAGGACTGGCTGTGCACATGTCGTAGGTTCCACCAGCCAGCACCTCCAGGCTCACGGGTCTCCTGGCTGCCTCCGGCCCCCATCCATAGCCTGCTTTGGGCAAACCTGCAGCATGCATGCATTTATTTACTCATCCATTCACTCAGTCACTGTTGAGAGCCTACTCTGTACCAGCCACCGTTCTAGGCATTTGGCACCCACTGCTGAACAAGACAGCAAGGCTGTCCACTGTCCACAAGCAGCCCCTTGCATGTTCATTATCTATTTGTGGGTTCTTATGCTTGACACCACACTGTGTTAATATTACAGCTCCATTATATGTATCATTACCTGGTAGAACAAGTACCCCCCAACACATACACCATTACTAAAGTAAAAGTGTTTATTGAGCACCTACTGTATGCCAGGAGTATACCATGATCAAGGAATTTAATGTCCCTACTCTCTGGTTACAATAAGGCTGAAAACTGTTAAACATATAAAAACATCAGGTGATGTAAGTGCTATGTGAGACAATTAAGTAGGATGAGAGGAGATGTGCCCAAATTATCCCCACAAATTGGCTCCACCATAAAACCCACACTTTGCACCCTGCAGTGTCACGCTGCCCCAGTCCCTCTCCTCACCCCTCTTAGAGCAGACCTACAATCTTCCCTCCCTCAGCAGTTCCTACTAAGCACCTCCTATGTGCCAAATGCTATCTTTAGGGGCTCACCAAAGAACAGTAAACAAGATAGGTAACTGCTCTGTCCTCATGTGGTCCACAAAATTCTTTTTTTTTTTTGTAGTCCTTCTCTCCCTACCACACTTTCAAGAATTAGAGCTTCACAGTAAGTTTGTTAACTGATGTGCAAGTCTCCCACTGTTTCCTATAACAACACCTACCATGTGTCTACTGTGTCAGAAATGGATCTGGGCCGTGGAGACAAACAGTGAATGAAACGCAGAAAGTCCCTAAGTGGGGCCAGTGTTCTCGTGGGAAGGGCATTAGTGAGTGTACACCGAATACACAGAAATGTCAGGGACCTTGAGAACTGTGAAGAATAAAGCAGAGGCTGGGAGAAACAGTGTTGGTGGCTGAGTATTCCGTAGGTTGCACCTGCTACGTCATCCTGCCACACCCCTTTTATCCTCTCCCTGGAGTGGAGCTGAGGCCTAACTGTTAACAGTTCTTTGGTTCAGCCATCATGCAGCAGCCAGTCCCTCGTACCCTGAATTCTTCCCTTTCTGGGGCTGTGTTCTCCATTTCACAGGTCTTGAGTTCTACCACGGAGCCTCAGCAAAGACCCTCAGTGGCCCAGTTGACCCCTTCCTACCCACCCAGCTCTCCCATCCCAGTTGACATTCATAGGCCTGGCATGACTTGACTTGTCAAGGCAGCTTCGGTTCAGGACTGGGACGAAGGACACCTGGGTTCCAGTTCAAGCTTAGTCCTGGACTCTCTTCCTTGGGCCAGTTCCTGCCTCAGTCTGGGCAGGCAGAGCTGTCACGTACAGTTGTCGAGGTTGTGCACTTCATAAAAGCACCTCAACTAATGAAGCTCTGCTCACATAGTGGACATTGGAGATTTGTATGACAATTTCCTGATTCACAGAAATACAATGTCTTGAAGCGAAGCCTTTTTAAAATTTACCCACAAGTATCACATGGGCTAGGGTGATCCTATGGGCCTCAGTTTCTTCAAATTAAATGTGATCTCTGAGGCTCCCAAACAACACAGTTGTTCCAAGATTCTGAGATGTAAATGCCTATAATCCTAACCAGCTAAGTGTCTAAATTTCTAAGAATCCAGAATTGCCACATTTTGGTATTCTCATCCGTACCCCAACCAGTCTCTGATTTGATGGTTCTAAGATTTTCATTTTCTCAGATTTTGTGCATTTTGGAACACAAGTCCTGTGACTCTAGCTTTCTGGTTTCTAAAATACCCATGTGCTTCACCCCCATCCCAACTTTTTATTTTGAAAAATTTCACGCCTACGGAAGGACTACAAAAGCAGTTTGGTGAACCCTCACATAACCGCACCCAGATTCGTGAATTGTTCATATTTTGTCCTGATTGCATTCACTCTTTCCCTGTAATACATAATAATATTAGTAACTGTGACACTATATAAGTGAGTTGCAGACAGCCTGACCCTTCATCCACAAATATCTGAGCATGCATCTGCTAAGAATAATGACCTTCTACTACACAATCACAAATGATTATCACACTCGGGAAGTTTAATACTGAATCAATAATAGGACCCAGTCTACAGTCCATGTTGGCATTTCCCCAGTCGTCTCTGTCACATCCTGTATGGCTGTGTTTTCACTCCCTCCCTCTCTTCCCATCCAACGCAGAACCACACGTTGCATTGGTGGTCATGTGTCTTTAGTCTTTTGGTCTGGATCAATCCCTCAGCCTTTCCATGACTTTGGTGACCCCGGCTCTTTTGAAGATGACAGTCCAGTTACTAAAACGATCCTCAGTTTGGGTTTGTCTAATGTGTCCTCATAATTAGATTCAGGTGATGCACTTTGGGCAGGAATCCATGGAGGTGACGCTGTGTCCTCGCGGCACAGGAGGAGGCACATGGTACCTGCTTGTCCCCTTACTGCTGATGTCAACTTTCCCCATTTTGTAAAGATGGTGCTAAAATCCCCACATTCTACTATCACTTAAGTTTACATTTCTAACATCCCATAACTTTAGGATTCTAAGATTCTCTTAATATGCAAAGATCACTAGCTAACTTTTGTTGAGTGCTTCCCCTGTATTAACCCCATCCTTATAACAACTCCATTTTACAGATGAGGAAACGGTATGATCTTGGGCAGAGTCCTGACTGCCCAAGATCACACAGCTGGCACAGGGGCCGAGCCAGCCTGGAGCAGGCCGGCCCATGCTTTAGCCACCATGGACTGGAGGCTACAAGTGTCCCCTTATCCTGCCACTCCAGGTCTCATCCGGTTCCACCTATTTACCGGAACCTTCCTGTCTCTCTCCTCTTCCCAAAGGGCTGGGCTTCTCTTGGAGAACTGCAGCCTAGGACCCTTTTCTCATAAAAGTGATAACAGTAATGACAATGAACACTTATTGATCCTATAGCACGTTTCAGAACCAGCGCCGAGCCCCTGATGTGCAAGGTGGGAGGGGCTGGGAGGGGAAATTATAGATTTTCGAGATGCAACATCCCAGAGTCCCTGATGTGTACGGCCCTGCCAGGAGGAGCCCACTCATTTCATCCCTCAGAGTTTCACCCTGACTGATCTAATGTCACTGCCTCATTCCCTCCCTGCCCCATTATACAGCATCTTGTGTGTGCTTCAGGCTTACACAACTGATGCTCTTTTAAACCTAAGCCAGCTCATGTCCCTCTTTTGCTCAGCGGGCTCCCATGATTCCTGTCTCCCTTGGAGTAAACGCCCAAGTCCTCACCATGCTCCTCCCAGCGCTTATGACATCTGCCCGTTCCCTCTGTGACATGATCTCCCATCCTCTCCCCCTCGCTCTCTACACCACACTGGCCTCTGTGCTGTTCCTCAAACACTCCAAGCCCACTGGTACCTCTGGACATTTGCATGGGCTGTCCCCTTTACCAGGAATACTCTTCCTCTGATATCTTCCATGTGACTCCCTCCCGCAGGTCTCCACTCAAATGTCACCTCCTCAGAAACACTTTTCCTGACCACCCTACCACAGAACCTCCCCTTTCAACCCTCTTCCTCTATTTTTCTCCATAGCACCATCACCATCTGACACTGATGTTTATTAGGAATCTCCTGCACTAGAACAGAAGCTCCACCAGGCTAAGAATTTTTCTCTGATCTAGTTTTACTGCTGTTTTCCCAACATTAAGAACAGTCCCTGGCACACAGGAGGTGCTCAACAAGTATTTGTTGAATGAATCAACTATAATTAAATCATTAAATGTGTAATTGTCATTGTGATATGGCTCTGCCGTGGGGCTGTAAAACCCATGAAGACAGAGCCTGTTCACTGCTGTTTCCGGCACTGCCCAGCACATGGCAGGGAGAAGGTGCTCAGGGGGTGTTTGTTGAATGAATGAATGACGCTAAGTTAAGGAGTGTGGTCTTTCTCTTGGGAGTACCTGGGAATACAGAAAGGTTTATCAGAAGTATGATAAGGTCAGTTCCGGGCCTGTTATCACTTCTGCTACACGTGTGATCCATGTACCAGGACCATCTGCAGCCCCTGGAAGCTAGTTAGAAATGCAGTCTTGAAACCTGGAGCTACAAACCAGAATTTGAATTTTAACAAGATCCCCCAGGGGATTCATGGGCACATTAAGGTTTGATAAGTGTAGCTGTGGAACACTCCAGGCTCCCTCTCCATACTGGGACTTTGCATGTGCAGTTCCCTCTGCCGGGAGCACTTCTGCCCATTAAAGCCTCCCCCAGGAAGCCTGCCCTGGTCTCACCTTCATCATTACCTGTACAATGCCCTCCTAATTCTCATGAGTTCCATGGTGGGAAGGACCAACTCTTGTCTTGTACCCCTCCGCATCCACCCCACCGAAGGCCATCCTGCTTCACCCTCAGTATTATTTGTTTAATGCCTGTCCACTCCCATACTTGTAGTTGTTGCATGGCACAGACCCCTCCTCCAGGAAGCCCGCCCGCATTCCTCCACCCACACCCACCCCACCCCCAGATGTTGACTGCCAGCCCTTCACCCTTTTCTTGCTCCTCCGCTGCAGCGAGGGCACACTGGTGTTCAAGCCCGGCGAGACGCAGAAGGAGCTGCGCATCGGCATCATCGACGATGACATCTTTGAGGAAGACGAGCACTTCTTCGTGCGGCTGCTGAACCTCCGCGTGGGGGACGCGCAGGGCATGTTCGAGCCCGACGGCGGCGGGCGACCCAAGGGGCGGCTGGTGGCGCCGCTGCTGGCTACCGTCACCATCCTGGACGACGACCACGCCGGCATCTTCTCCTTCCAGGACCGCCTGCTGCACGTGAGCGAGTGCATGGGCACAGTGGACGTGCGCGTCGTGCGCAGCTCTGGCGCGCGCGGCACCGTGCGCCTTCCCTACCGCACGGTGGACGGAACGGCGCGCGGCGGCGGCGTGCACTACGAGGACGCGTGCGGCGAGCTCGAGTTCGGGGACGACGAGACCATGTGAGCTGGCCCCCAGCAACCGGGACCGGGGGCAAGACCGACCTTTAGGGCGGGGTTTAACATGCGGGCGTGGGGGCGTGGCTTTGGTTGGGTGGGGCGTGGGCGGTGGGCGGGGCTTTTGATTGGGTGAGGCGTGGCTTTTTATTGGGTGGGGCGTGGGCGGCGGGCGTGGCTTTTAATTGGGTGGGGCCTGGGTGGGTCCGCGCCCTTGAAATTGAAAAGTCTGGGAAGGTGGGCCCGAGCCCTCTGAGAGAGCGAGACAGGGTAGAGGACAGAGGAGTGACAGGGCTTGGCCAAGGTGATGGGGGGACGTGAGCGGGGCCTGTGAGAACTTGGCTAGTTTGGGGAGAGGAGGGTGGGACTCCGAGAGGAAGGGCCAGGTGAAGAAAGAGGGAAGAGGGATAGGATTGGGGCCTGGGGAGAGTGTGGAGGGCTTAATGGGTAGCCGATGAAGCTGGAGTGTGACCTGAAGAAGGGGTCCAGTGGACATGCAGGGAGTGTCATTTCGTTCGAGGTGGGACAAGGATGAAATGAAGAGCGAGTCTATGGAATGGGGAAGGGGCAGGGCCTAAAGCGATGGGTGGGGTCTGGCTAGGTCCACAAGGAAATGACTAGGACGGGCGGAAAAAGGGGCCTAAGGGTATGGGGTGGGGCCTGGGGGGTCGGGACTGGCGGGAAAGCATAGAGCTTGTGGGTTGGAGGTAAAACCTGGGAAAATAGGAGAACTAATGGGAATGTGGGAGACGTTTTGGGAAAAAACCGAGTAGGAATATGGGAGCCTGGGAAGGTGGCGGCAGGTCCTGGGCAAACTGGAGGACTGGGATTTGGGAAGGTGGGGTAGGGTCTGGGGGAGGTGGGCTGAGTACGCAGGCATACACAGACACGTAGACACACAAGCAACACATACACTGGCACATACCGACATACAATGTCACAGACAGACACGCTGAAACACAGAGTCAGGGCTGTTCTCACGCGCAGACACCCGGCCACCCCCTTACACAGATGCTCAAGTCTCCCCCGTGTGTGCCTGCAGCCTCACCTCCCCCACCCGCCTGCCTGGGATGCAGCCGGCGCCTCCCCCACTTTGCCCGCTCCCTTCCGCCCCCGCATACCCGTCTGTCTCCCTCCTCCCTCCTCCCTCCTCCTGCCGCCCACACTCCTCCCACCAAGCAGAGCCCCCACCGCGTTCCCCTTCCCCTCTTCCCAGCCTCTGTGCCTTGGCCTGCGCTCAGCTTCTCACTCCTCTCCGTCTCCCCATCTCTCCTTCGCATCTTTGCGTCTCTTGCTCCCGGCAGTCTCCCTCTGGGTCTCTCTTAATCTCCAGATCTCTGTCCCCAGTATCTAGCTCTCTGACTGGGTTGTATTTCAGTCACGGACTCTCCATAGCTTTCCATCTGTCTCTCTGTCTCGCTTGGGTTGAGAACTTGGGTAGGGGGCTGCGGGCGCTATCCCAGGCCTCATCTCTCATACCTGCAAGTCAGGGAGGATGGGGAAAGCTGTCTTCCTATTTGTTTGGTCCTTCGTGTAGTCTAACCCGCTTCCCTTCTGTTGCTGCGACCCCACAGGCCCTCTCTTCCCCCACACGGCTTCCCCAAGCTGGGACACCCCCTGGCCCTCGCCCCCGCCCAAGCGTACAGCTGTGGCTTGAGAAGACAGAGAACAGGAGGCTAATTAGCGTTTAGGGAAACACATCCTTCCTCTGAGGGGCAGGCGCTAATTAGAGATGCTTAGAAGCAGCCGGCTGGAGGGGCAGCCCCAGGCAGAATCAACACAGAGAGATATGGAGGAGAGATGCCCAGAGATGGGGTGGTGGGGAGAGAATCAAGACGAGAGAGACAGGCACCCCAGAAACAGAGACTTGGAAAAAGAGAGAGAGGAGGGAGACACAGCCAGAGCTACAGAGAAAGAGAAACAGACAGAAAAGAAAGCATGAGAGACAAACACAGAAAGAGAGAAACTTGGAGAAGGAAACTGAGAAACAGATAACATTGAGAAAGGGAAAGAGAGACTGAAATGGAGAAAGACTGAAAGGGAAATAGATGCAGGGGAGATGAAGAGAGACATTCTTCTCACTGAGTCACTCTGTGGGACTGAGGGAGGGAGAGTTCCTCGCCATAATGCAAAGAGAAAAGAGAGTTTGTGTCAATGAGAGACTAAGGGAGACAGAATGGTAAAGAGACTGGTCCGAAATTAGAGGCTTGGAGGGAGGAGAAAGTGGAGTTTCCAGGAAAGACAGAAGACAGCCATGGGGGTGACAGAATGTCAGGCTGCGGAGAAAGGCTGCTTGCTTTGATCTCAGGAAGTCCTGCCCTTGTCTAGCTCGAGTTCCTCTTGCTGTCCTCTGCCAGTTGGGTTTCTCCTCCTCTGCATCCCCTGAAGGCGTGCCTGTCAGGGTGCCAGTTGGCAGGCATGTCACTGTGTGTCAGTCACTGCGTGTCAGTCACTGCGTGTCAGTGGATCACGGTGTGTCTACGAGAGTGAGTGTCGGAGGTGTGTGTATATCATCCTGTCAGCGTGTCACCATGTCAGCAGCTGTCTGTGTGTCAGGAAACCCCACTTCTTGCTGCGGCATTGCAGCACCATGGACATCTCCCAGCCCACTCCTGGGGGTGGGGGGGGCACGTCTTCCCACCCACAGAAAATTGAAAATATCCCCAGAGCGGGGAGGGGGTGAGGGTGGAGATGGGCATACGTCCCTATATGGTTGTCTCGTGTGCATCTGTCTTTGCCTGGGTGTCACTGCGTCCTGTCCATGTGTGTGTTGAGATGGATCTGTGGAGTGACTGTATGATTGAGACCCTTTTACTTGAATTGTGTTGATTTTGCAATTCCATTCTGTGGACACTGAGAGACAGACACAGAGAGACAACAGATAAAGAGAGGCAGAGAGCTGGGAAGAGTCTGAGACAGACAGGGTCAGAGACAGAGACAGAATCAGAGATAGAGAAAGACAGAGAGGCTTGGATGGGTAGAGAGACAGAAGAAGATTTAAAAATATCCAGAGAGAGACAGACAGACAGATACTGAAGGGAATAAATAGACACCAAGTGGCATAAGGAGCAAGATATACAGGAGCGTCTACATGGTACAGCCTTGGGGGTCTGCCGGTTGGCCGTGTCACTGAGGTTGTGTTGGGAGCATCATGCTAACAGGCACCTGGTCTATGCGATTTGCCACTGCATAGGGAATGCTGAGGGCTGTGATAGTGCACGGATGTGGGCGGCGTGATTGGCTGTGCTTCCTCTGGTGGGTGGGTGTGTGGGTTGAGTGTTTGTGTTTCTGGGTTCTGGGGCTGGGCCCTGTGGTTCCTGCAGCTGAAGAAACTGCTAGAGGCAGAGCTGTAGGCTTTCTGGGGTCATGGGTCTTTGTGAGTGAGGGGAGTGGGTTTGTGCCTGAAGTGGGGGGATAACTGGCCACCCCCTCGTTACCATAGCAGTGGGATATTGAGAAAATGCATTAGAGGGAGTTCCCTGATGGTGTAGCGGCTTAAGGCTTCGGCGCTGGTGCTGTCAGCACTGCGGCCTGGGTTCGATTCCCAGTCAGGGAGCTACCCACATACCAAAAAGCCAAAATAAATAAATAAATAAATAAATAAATAAATAAATAAATTAATTTTCGGGAGTTCCCTGGTGGTGTAGCAGCTTAAGGCTTCGGTGCTGGCACTGTCAGCGCTGCGGCCTGGGTTCGATTCCCAGCCAGGGAACTACCCACATACCAAAAAAAAAAAAAAAAAAGAAAGAAAAATGCATTAGAGCTCAGTTAACTCTGAATATGGGACAGAGGGCAGGAAGCTGGTGGCCTCTTGGGCTGAAGGAGTTAACAAATGTTTATGGAGTGGACACTGTTCTAGGCACTGGGGATACAGCAGAGAGCATACATGGACAAAGATCACTGTCCTGTTGGAACTTACATTTAATGCAAGGAGGCAAATGGCAAAGAATAAATGAAATAAACGCATTAGATGATGTGTTAGAGCCAAGAGGACATACAGCAGGGAAGGGAGCCAGGTGGGCTGGGATAGGGGCAGGGATGGATTTAATATTAAGGTAGTGAGAGTGGGCCTCACTGAAAAAGAAGGTACACTTTGAACTGAGAACAGGGGAAATAAGGAGTGAGCCTGGAGGAAGAGTGTTCTAGGTAGAAGGAAACACTTGTGCAAAGGCCCTGAGGCACGAGCAGGCCTGGTATGTTCAGGGAACTATGCAGAGGCCAGTGTAGCAGGAGTAAAGGAACAGGATTTAGATCGCATGGGGCCTCGAGAGCCATTCAAAGGACTTTGGCTTTTATCCTGGTGAATGTTTTGAACAGAGGAAGGACCCAATCTAACTTAGGTTTTATCAGAATCCTTCAGACTTCTATTTAAAAACCTCAGCTTCCTCAGCTGTTTCTGGACTTATTTCTATCAAAGAGGGATCATAAGAGAGCCTGCCTTTGAGGGTGGTTGTGAAAACTAAATGAGATAATGGACCCTGGGATGGAGTGGGTACTCAAAAAACTGGGTGGCTGAGGGCTGAGTTATGTGGTGATTCAGGGAAGGGGCCTCATGCTGGGGTGTCCTGCTTCCCTCCACTCAGGAAAACTCTGCAGGTGAAGATAGTTGATGACGAGGAATATGAGAAAAAAGATAACTTCTTCATTGAGCTGGGCCAGCCACAGTGGCTTAAGCGAGGGATTTCAGGTGAGAGGTGATCGGTAAGCTGTGGGAGAAGTAAGGGGTCCAGGGCTTGGGGCTCACTTGTGGGCACTCCTTCAAGATCATGGATCTGAGCTTCACAGAGAAGCAATCTCACTCTTCCTCTCTCCCTCTCTGTCTGTCTGTCTGTCTGTCTTTCCCCAGCTCTGCTACTCAATCAAGGTGAGTGGAGTTACTGTCTGACTTTGACTAGAGAGGGGGACACTGGAGGGGAGATGTCAGAGGAGGGCCACGGACTTAAGCTACCCTTCCAGGCCAGGTTGGAGGCAGGTTGGAGGTGAGATAAAGGTAGGTTCAGGGCTGGGTGAGGGTTGCAGGTAGCCTTAGAGTTGGTGGGGCCACTTGAGTTTGGGGTTACAGGTAGGGATTGGAGGAGCCAAGATCGTTTTGTTTATAGTTAAGGTTGGGTGCGGGGAGTAAGTCAGAGAATGCACTCTGTGTTTGTGGTGGGGTGAGAGGGAGTGAGGTTTGAGTTCATTAGGTCTGCAGAGGGGTTAGGATTTGAGATCAGGATTAGGATTGGGTCAAAGTTAGAGTTAAGACAGAGGTTGGCTTCTGGGTTTGTGACTAGAATTGGGGCCAGGGTCAGAGATGGGGGTGAGAATTAGGACTAGAGTTATTGGCATGGAGATAGTAGTTTTGGAGTGGAAATCAGAATTAGGGTTTGGGGTTAAGATTAGGGCTGGACTAAAGATTGTAATAGGGTAATAATACAAGCTGCTGTAACACATAAGCCCCAAATTCCATTAGCTTAACACAACAGAAGTTATTTCCTGCTTGGGTAGTCTTTTGAGAGGGTTCCTGGCTGTTGGGTGGCTTTCTTGTGAGAGTTAGAGTTGAGTTGGAACAAAGGACCAACATACTTTAGGGAGATAACTGAGTTTAAGGCCAAGTATGGGGGCTGGGTCCAAGGTTTGCATGCAGTTGGGTCTCCCCCTCTTTCCTCCCCACCTTAAACATACTGTAGGATGTTTTTAGAACTCGAGTGTAAAGACCAGGCTTCCTCCCTCAAGGGTCGTAGTAGTGGTAATCGTGATGATGATAATGTTGGTGATAATAGTAAAGAAAATAAAATTTCTGACTATTTATTGTGTGCCAGGCACTGTTCTTAAGCACTTAAGCAAGGGATTTCAGGTGAGGGGTGATGGGTAAACTGTGGGAGAGGTAAGGGGTCCAGGGCTGGGGGCTCAGTTGTGGGCACTCCTTCAAGAATTAACACTCTTAATTCTCACAACCACCCTATGAGGTAGGTTCTGTTACTGTGCCCATTTTATAAATAGGAACACTGAGGCACAGAGAGACTAAGGCCTTGCTCAGGGTCACACAGCTTCCACCACATAAACCCCAGAGCTCACCAGCTAAACTTCATGGGCCAGCCCACAGGAGCTGGGGTTCAGGCTGGGGAAGATGGTGGTTAGATAGGAAGGTGGGGCAGGCTGGAGGGATATCACCAAAGGGGCTTCAAGAAGACAACAGACAGGTAGTGAAGGCATCTCAGGCCCAATGAAGAAGGCCTCCCTGGAGTCTCATTCCAATCCCTCACACTGCAGGGGATGGAGACAGGAAACTGACAGCCGAAGAGGAGGAGGCTCGGAGAATAGCAGAAATGGGCAAGCCGGTTCTTGGGGAAAATTGCCGGTTGGAGGTTATCATCGAGGAGTCATATGATTTTAAGGTGATTTTCTGGGGCTTCAGCTTTCTGGAGTCTTGCCTGAGTCGTTTTCTAGAGGAGAGTCTAAGGGGATCAGCCGTGAGAGTCACAGGGAGGGGCAACCAAGGGACAAGGCCATCCTCTGGGTCCCTCCATTAGCACCATGGACAGCACACACCTCCCTTTGCCCTTTTGTTAGTAGCGCTGGGGTATGGAAGTTTGGGGATTCTTGGGCATAGCGTGTGAGTCCCCAACCCCATTTCCCCTCATGGAGCCTTCGGGGTGCCCTGAGACGATCTCTTCCCCACCCTTATTCCCCAGAACACAGTGGATAAACTTATCAAGAAAACGAACTTGGCTTTGGTGATTGGAACCCATTCCTGGCGGGAGCAGTTTTTAGAGGCAATTACGGTGAGCGCAGGTAAGTGGGGAGGGAAGAGAAAGGAGGTGAGAGGGGTGGGGAGGCAGAGAGAGACATGAATGCAAAGAAAGAGGGAAAGGGACAGAGAAGAGAAAGAGAACAGGAAAGACAGACAGACAAAAAGACAGAAACAAAGATACAGAAAGACAACAGAAAGGACAGGAAACTGACACAAACAGGAGAGACAGACACACAAAGAGAGGTGCACAGAGAATCACAGAGAAAGGCAGAGATGCAGGGAAATCTGGAGAGAAGTCAGTAAACTACAGGGGCCAAAGAGAGGCAGGTAGACACGGTGACACAGAAAGGCAGAGAGGCAAAGGTGGAGGGCAGCAAGGAGAAGGGGTCCCCGCCCAGGCTTTCTCCTGGTGTCAGGCAATTGGAGGGTGGGAACAGGTTAAATGGCATGGCCTCCCCAGACAGAGCCGGGGCTCTTCTGTTGCCATGGAGACAGTCACCACGGGCACCCAGCTCTCCACCCACGGGTTCCCAACTCCTTAGGCCTCAGACGAGTCCATACTGCCCCCCTGTGGCCAGAGACTCTCTGGCACCCGGATTCACAGAGTCAATCTTGGAGACTAACACTGGCCTGGCCTTTTGTTATAGACTGGGGAAATTGGAGACAAAGGAGGGACTTGCCTCAAGTTCCACGAGGAATTCAGAAAGGGCCAAGGTGGAACTCAGGGCTTGTGTCCCTTATATAACACCTCGTGTCCTTCAGGGAGGCCTAGTTGATGGGAACTGAAAATACAGGAGGAATTATGGTTGAAAAGAAATTGGTCGGTGGTGGGATCCAAAGAAACCAGGCTTCTGGGATGGAAAAATACCAGGTAGAAGGCCTAGAGACACTAGATTGTAGGTTTAACAAAAATAAAGTGGTGTCTCCCTCTAAGCTACATTTTTTTTTTTAGGAGAATTAGATTTGTTTTATTTCATTTATTTATTTATTTTAGTTACAGTTGACATACAATATTATTTTATATTAGTTTCATGTATACAGCATAGTGGTTAGACATTTATATAATTTATGCATTGATTCCCCCAATCAGTCTAGTACCCATCTGACACCATACACAGTTGTTGTAACGTCATTGACTATATTCTCTATGCTGTACTTTACATCATCATGACTATTTTGTAATTACCAATTTGTTTTTCTTAATTCCTTCACCATTTTCACCGATTCTCCCCAAATCCCCACCCCTCTGGCAATCATCAGTTTGTTCCCTGTATCTATGAGGCTGTTTCTGTTTTGTTTGTTTACTTATTTTGTCCTTTAGATTCCACATGTAAATGAGATCTTATGATATTTGTCTTTCTCAGTCTGACTTATTTCACTTAGCATTAATATTCTCTAGGTCCATCCATGTTGTTGCAAATAGTAAGATTTCATTCTTTTTTATGCACCACATCTTCTTTTTCCAGTCTTCTATTGATAGGCACTTGGGTTGCTTCTGTATCTTAGCTGCAATGAACATATGAGCCGCATTCTTTTTACATCTATTTCTGAAGGACCTCTGGACCCAGCCCTGTCCAGGACATTGCTGGAGATAAAGAGATGACCATGACAGCTCAGACTTTGTCCTTATGGAGCTCATAGTCCAATGGGGAAGCCAGACCTGTCACAAGAGAATTGACAACACAGAGTGGGCAGGGCTGGGACAGGGGATCCTAGAGAACTGTGGAAGCTCAGGTGCGGTGCGATGTCTGACCCAGCTTGAAGGTCGGGGAGGGCTTCCTGGAATAGGAGGCTTCTGAGTCTTCAAATGGGAATCGGAGTGTGTCCTCCCTGCTTGGACCTCAGTCATGTCTCACTGTGGTCAGTTTAGGGTTCACTCAGTGGCAAACAACAGAAAACTCAAACCACAAGTGGCTTAAGCACACTAGAGCATGTTTTTCTCACCAAACAAAAGTGTCTGCAGGAGACAATAGTTAGCCACAGCTTAGTTAAAATGCCCAGGATCCATCTCTATTTCTCTTTGCCATTCTCAGCTTTTGCCCCCATGATGCAAGATGAGTACTGCACCTCCAGGTGTCAAGTCCATATTTCAAGCAGAAAGAAAGAGGGAGCAGGGAAACAGGGAGAGGCAGCATGCCTATCACATTTGAGTTTCCAGTTTTAGTTTCCAATTCCATTTTACTTGGGATTGCAGCAAAAAACCTCATTCAGGACCAAGAAACCACACAACCATTTACTAGCTAAGCATTGACAAATTTAGGCATTTCTTGAACAAGTCAAGTGACTTAAGGGGAAAAGTGGGAAAGCGATATATGACCAAATCTGTCAGTCTCTCTTGGCCTCCACCACCCCCAGGTGTCCTCTCGCTGACAGTCCACGGAATCTTTGAGTTTAACCATGGGAAGTGGCTTCATGCTTTTGTGGTTGGCCTGGCCTTTATTCCCCGCTTTGCTCTGGGTGACTGGTCAAGGATTACAGTGCCTCTTACCAATGTTCTTACAGATGTAATGCTTGGCACACTGAAGTGTGTTCATTGCTTCTCATTGCTTTATGCTTGTCAGTTTAGGGTGAGGTAGACAAAACATGTCATTTGTGTTTTCACAAGTCACATTTGACAGGTCAAAGCATGTCAAATTTGGTCACAATAAGTGACACAAACAACTCTAAGGAGGAGCCACACTTTACAAAGCTCAGAAAACACATCCATAACACAGTGCCCCTATCAGGAAAGCTAGAGTTTTCCAGAAATGCTATTTATGTCTCATATGGTCCCTGCTGCAAGGGATTCTGGGAAAGCAAATATTTAGCTGAGGACTACTAGCTGCAAGGAATTTTAGGAAAGTGAATATTTTTATCTGAGGGCATGGCTGTTGCTAGCCCTAGGGATTCTGGGGAAGTGACTAATGTTAGCTGCAAGGGATCCTGGGAAAATAAGTACCTTTAGCTGAGCATGTGACTATTGTCAGCTGCAGTGAATCAGAGGAAGTGAATATTTCTACCTGCAGACATGGCTGTCCACAGCTGTAAAGGCTACTAAAAAAGAGTATTTTTAACTAGGGATATGGCAGCCCCTAGCAGCAAGGGATACTGGGAAGCTGCATATTTTTAGCTGATCACATGGCGTCTAGTTTTAAGGGATTCTTTAGGAAAGTATATATTTTTACCTGGGCCTATACATTCTCCTAGCTACAAGGGATTCTGGGAAAGCAATTTGTTTTATGGGACTCGCTGACTAGAAGTTGAACTAAGTGGGCTCTGTAGGCGAGGAAGGAGGCATGAGTGTGTACCCCAGCTGGGTCGTGTGCCCACAGGGGACGAGGAGGAGGAGGAGGACGGGTCCAGGGAGGAGCGGCTGCCTTCGTGCTTTGACTACGTCATGCACTTCCTGACGGTGTTCTGGAAGGTGCTGTTCGCCTGCGTGCCCCCCACCGAGTACTGCCACGGCTGGGCCTGCTTCGGCGTCTGCATCCTGGTCATCGGCCTACTCACTGCCCTCATTGGGGACCTCGCCTCCCACTTTGGCTGCACTGTTGGCCTCAAAGACTCCGTCAACGCCGTAGTCTTCGTGGCCCTGGGCACCTCCATCCCCGGTAACCCCCTAGGAGATCACCTTTTGGGGTAGGGTCTCAGAGAAGCCAGGCAATGGGGACTAAGAGAAAGGTCCTGCAGAAATAAGGTGGAAGAGTCATGCAGAACCTATGTGTTGGGTCCCAGAGAAATATGGTGGGGCATAATAGAAACTAGGTGGGAGTCCAATAGATTCAATATGTGAATTGAATCCTCCCCAAAAGCAACCAGGTGAAATGTCCCATAGAACTAAGGTGGTGAGAAATGGTAGAAGTCAGACCATGGACTGCATAGAAACAAGATGTTAATTTCTCCCTCCTCCCCCTGCCCTGCCAAGAAACCAGATGGAAGGTTCCATAGAACTATGTTAATGGGCATGGTAGGAACCAGGCCAATGAACCTTAAAGCTTTAATGAAGATGGGGGGCAGGTTGGAGGAGGGAGTGTCATAGAAATGAGATAGTGGGGTTCACAGACTGTCTCAGTGAAACACAGTAGCCAAGATCCCCTTTTCCCAAATAATCCTGAGGGAAGGTCCGTTAGAAACCAGGTGGCTGGGACTGAAATTCCTATAGAATAAGGCCAAGGGTGTGGGGACCTGATCATTTTGTTTTCCACATCAGTGTGCTTACCAGTCAGGTGGTGGCGCTGTTAGCCTAGAAAGCAGGTGGTGGGTCTTGTGGAAAACAGCCTTTGGGGAATGGTTTTGTGTTTTATTTTATTTTTTTGCTTTTTGGTATGTGGGTAGTTCCCCAGCTGGGAATCGAACCCAGGCCGCAGCGCTGACAGCGCCAGCGCCAAAGCCTTAAGCCACTACACCACCAGGGAACTCCCCGGGAATGGTTTTCTGATGCCTGCCTTTTCATACCTGACACTTGGGTTATTAGCAAGATGTTCAGGAATGGGTGGAGGCCATAGCGACCAGCTGTTTTCTTGACGGAAACCAAGTGGAACTTTGACAGGAAAGAGTTGTGTGTAGGTGGAGCCTAACACTTTGTATCCTGGTGGCCCATAGGACAGAATGATTGGGCCCGTAGGACAACAGGCAGTGTGTTCATGGGAAGTAGAGAGCTATTCCCATTGAAAACAGGCAGCAAGTCCCGTAGAAACCAGGCATGAGTCCCATTAAAAAGAAGCAATGAGGCGTTCCCTGGTGTAGTGGCTAAGGCTTCGGCGCTGTCAGTGCTGCGGCCTGGGTTCGATTCCCAGCCAGGGAGCTACCCATATAACAAAACAAAACAAAAAAGGCAATGAGTCCCATAGAAAGCAGACAGCGTGTCTCAGAAAGCAGACATGGGGTCCCATAGAAGCAGGCAGTGGGTCCCAATGAATGCGGGCAAGTCCCATATAAAGCAGAAAGTGAATCCCATGGAAATAAGGCAGCGAGTTCCATAGAAAACAGCTGGTCCTGATGGTGACTGACTTTGCCTCTTGGGTGGGGGCAAGCTCTCAAGCCCTTCCTGTCTGCCCTGAGCTACAGGAGTGGGAGTCTGCACCGCACCAGGTCTGGATCACCGGCCGTGGGTGTGGTGTTAGGTCTAATGGAAAGCGTGTTAGGGACAGCAGGCGGCGGAGAAGGCAGGTGTCAGGACCTGGAGGTGACCCGCAGAGCCCGTCTGACCCTCCCGTGTCTCTGCACCCGCAGACACGTTTGCCAGCAAGGTGGCGGCACTTCAGGACCAGTGCGCGGACGCGTCCATCGGCAACGTGACCGGCTCCAACGCGGTGAACGTATTCCTGGGCCTGGGCGTGGCTTGGTCGGTGGCCGCCGTGTACTGGGCGGTGCAGGGCCGCCCCTTCGAAGTGCGCACCGGCACGCTGGCCTTCTCCGTCACGCTCTTCACCGTCTTCGCCTTCGTGGGCATCGCCGTGCTGCTGTACCGGCGCCGGCCGCATATCGGCGGTGAGCTGGGCGGCCCGCGCGGCCCCAAGCTCGCCACCACGGCGCTTTTCCTGGGCCTCTGGTTCCTGTACATCCTCTTCGCCAGCCTCGAGGCTTACTGCCACATCCGGGGCTTCTAGCGCATTCCGCAGAGACTCGGCCCCGCCCTGGAGACGGCTGCACCTACTCCAGGTCCCTGGCTCCTTCGTCCTCCAGAGATGCGGCCTCCTTGCCTGGGACTCGTCCTCCCTGCCTCCTGGGAATTGATCCCCCCCTGTCCTCTGTCCCACCGACTGCCTCCTCCCTTCCCCTCGGGATCGGGAGCCTCCCCAGGTCCTCCTGTGAGTTCCCTACAGCTCCAGCCCATTCCTGTTAGTTTCTGTCTGCAACCCCAGGGGAAATTTCCACCTGGAGGCTCCTTCCCAGAGAACGAACCTCCCCTCAGTGAGCCGCTAGTGAATCTTCCATCTTTCTCCCAGCCTTCCCCCATCCCATAGACCCCCTTCCTCTAGAGGATGCCCGCCGCCGCCACCACGGACCTGTGCCCCAGGGCCTCAGAACTAGTCCTCCCGGGGGGACCCTTGAAGGAAGCTGATCCATTCCACAATCTGGAGCATCTCAGCCTTTAGGGAGCTCCATTTAGCCCCCCAGGGGAGAGGGAATGGTGGGTGAGTGCACAAAGGGAGGCACACCTTCCCTGATATCTCCACTCAGGCCCTTGGGAGGACGCTAATTCTCGAGGCTTGGAGAAGGGAGGGGAGAAGTTTGGGGTTTCAGAGCTGGAGGGGGCACTTTGGGGACCGGTAACTTCTCACATTCTAGCGCCCTCAGTCTCCTCCACTACCTCTGAGAGCCCAGGCACTCCTTGGAGGGGGGAACCTGTGTGTGTGTATATAGTGTGTTTGGGGGAGGGGGGTCGCGGGAGGGTGCATGTCTTGGGGAAAGGGGGTGACAGACTTTCCTTTTGAGAAGGCAGCAGACCCCCAGCCATGAGAGTCGGCTTTGGGGAGGAGGCCACGAATCAAAGGGAGTCCAGCTGATCTCCCCTGACTATCTAGAAGGCTCATTTTGCCCTCAGTGCCAGCCAATCCGGCAGAACCCTCGAAGAGGAGACCGAGGGTCCCAGAGGACCAGTGCTACAAGCCAGCAAATGCTGCCACATCTCTGCCTGATGGGGAGCCGGGGTGGGTGGGAGGGTGGGACTGGGGCTAGGGGGTCTGAGTGGGCATTTTTAACTTTGGAGGCCATCCATCTATCTGTGGGTAGGCCATCTGCATTTTCTTACTGTTGATGTTTCCTGCCCAAAGGACACACTTGAGGTATGGGGAGTGCTGCCCACTTCTTGGGACCTTGAGGATGACCCTGCAACCGCCATAACACCCTGCTTTCTACGGGTTTTTAGTGTTCTGTCCTGTCGTGCATTGGCCCAGCATCCCAGACCTGTTATCCACTCCCAGCTCATCAGCACCAGTCACTGTCTCTTCTCTGTGATTTCTGTAAAAGTTGCCATACAACTTTGAAATTCTGCCTGGAAAACAGCCTTCCCGTGGGAAGTTGGGATTCAGGAGAAGGGAACTAATGAGGTCTTTGAGATTTCAGCAGTTGTGAAATAAACCAGGTAATCTGGGTTTTCCCAGGCCTTCTTTCCTCTGCCGGCCACACCCACAGGCACTAGCCGGCGTGGGAAGTGCACACAGCTTCCCCTAGCCACGCCCCCGCTCATCACCCAGGAGCTTCCCTAGCCACGCCCCCGCTCATCACCCAGGAGTTCCCCTAGCCACGCCCCCGCTCATCACCCGGAGTTCCCCTAGCCACGCCCCCGCTGACCACCCAGGAGCTTCCCTAGCCACGCCCCTATTCCATAAGCAGCAAAGGATTCCTCTTCACAGGGCATCTTGGGAACTCAAAAGAATGGGACTAATTTGCCTGAGCAGGAGAGCTGGGTTGATAGGGATTTCCTGAATAAAGTAAGTAACTCTCACGGAATACTGAAAAAGGGCACAGCCTTCGTAAAGATGTGCAGATTTGTGAGTTACTGGCTTTTTCGTACAAATGGTTAGCATGAATGGAGTGTGGAGGTTCAGGGAGCGAAGAGAGCTCAAGAGGACCAATTATAAGAGACCTTATCAGCCATGCTAAGGAGCTTGGGATTTATCCTAAGAGCAAACGGGAGCTTTGGAAGGAATTTCAATGGGGGATGGTGGAGGAGGCAAGCAGTTGATAGCATCTGATTTACATTTTCCAACATTTCCTCTGGCTACCTGTGAAACTGAAGGCCCGGAGAGCAGGGAGGAGGCTGAGGCTGCAGAGGAGAAGGTCCTGGAAGTCTGGAGGAGGGAAGAAGAATGGTGAGAAGGGGGTGGTTTAGAGAGAGAATGGATCGGGGCCCTGGCAGGAAGGAGAAGATGCATTCAGTAGCCAGGGAGAGTTTAATGAAAGGGATTTTAAGGGGTGGGGAGAGTTGAGGAAAACAAGAGGGAACGTGCAGTACCTGGGGCTAGCAGTAGAGGGAGCAGTTACACCTCGGGCTTGAAGATGTGAGTTGAGTTTCCTGAACTATTGAGGCTGCAGCTACAGCTTAGGAGAGTAACACAGGCACCCACGCCAAGAGAGAAAAGGGCCAGAGAGAGTGCACACCCCAACTTTTCTCTCCTCCCAGTCTCCTGCTGCTGCCTCCCATTGGCTGAACTTAACCAGAAGCCAGAGGTCACAGAGGTAATAGGTGTGGTGCCTACAGGTCAGCTTCTTGGGCCGCAGCAGGAGGGAGAAAGGCAAAGAGTTGACCTGGGAGGAGGAGCAATGGGGAGAGTTTCCAGAGAGCGAGGTTTCTTGTCATGGGGAACAAAGGTGGGGTAAGTAGGGAGAATTGGCTGCTGGGAAAATATGCTGAATCCAGGTGACTACATGCTGAGCTCGAGCTGCCTATGAGACACCCAGAGATGGGAGACATCCAGGGGACCCTTGGAACTCCGGAGAGGGGGCTGCACTTGAGAGAGATGTGGGGTTTGTTGGCCATCGGGTGTCTCCAAGCCTTGGGAGGGGGTGGAGCTGCCCAGGGAATGTGTAGAGTGAGAAGGGGAATGAGCAGTGCCCTGAGGGGCCCCAATATCTAAGGGGCACATGGAAGATGGGAGACCTGTCCATGGAGAAGGACACACCAGGTAGATGGGAAACCAAGAGATTTGGGCACCTGAAACCTAGAGAAGAGATTTCCAGAATGAGAGCAAGGTAGGCAGGGTCAAAGGTCACAGGTGGAAGAGGATGAAGACTAGGAAGTGACCCTGAGATGTAGGACTTGACTAGTGGTTAGATAGGGGGAGGGTGTGAGGGCAGAAGTCAGGCTAATCTAGATGAGGAGAGAGTGGCAGGTGGGGAAACAGAGCATGGAGACCACACTTTGGAGAATCTTGAAGGAGAGAAGGGAGTTGCTGGAGGAAGATAGGGGGCATGAATGGTTTTTTCCACCAAGGCGGAGAGAGGTGTGGGGCAGGAGGGCATTGAACTCAGGGGCATAAGGGTGCATTTGGGGGACTGAAGTTCATGCATAAGAACTGTGCCAACAGCAGGTGGCAGCTGTGGAAAGCCCACGATGCCAGGCACTGTGCTGGGCACTCCTAGGTACAGCCTCATTCAGTCTGCCACCAGTCCTAGACATCACTCCCGTTCCACAGGTGAGGAAACTGGGGCTGAGAGGCGAAGCAGCTTGCCCAAAGTCCCACAGCTGGGAAGGGCAGAGATGGGAGACGACGGGATCCAGCGTGCTGAGCAAGGAGGCGCCTCTGTCTTAACAGCCTTGAACTAGGAGAGGGGTGTAGACATGGGAAACACGTGAGCCGGCCGCAGGGAGATGAGTAAGGTCTCAGCCTTCAAAGACAGGAGTACCCAGAGCTTAGGATGTGGGCAAGATGAGGTACTTACAGTTGTCCCTACATCCCAACCCAAACATCCCGATTCTCACCTGGATTTGAGGAGTTCCAAGGGTATTGGCTTGAAAGAGATTTAATGATTGGTCATGGGAGGCAGAGCATGGAAGATTTACTTTCTCGGTGCCTCCATGCCCTCATCTAGAGAATGGGGCTAAAAATAATAATGGGACTAATGGTACCTATTTCACAGGGCTGTTGTATTAAATGATATATAATTACACATAATTTGCTGTAATTAGATATGGAATTTAATATATTTATATATTTTTTAGAATAATACCTGGTACATAGTAAGAGCTCAATAGATGGAAATAGTTACACTTTCCAGGTATTTTTAAGTTTGCTTACTCACTTTCATATTTTATTCTTTCTCTCTCTTGCACACACATACACACACCCCCACCCACCCACCCACACACCTCATCCTGGAACAAATAGCCTCAGAGGACAGAAATGTAGAATCCCTGTGAACCTGTTTTACTCCCTGAGTCCCGCTGCTAGAGCACCAAACCCTGAGAGAAGAACTGGACCAGGTGGAATATTCTTTCCCTGGGATTCTCTAATTCACTCTGTCTGTTGTGCACCTGCTCTGTGCCTGGCACCCTGCTGGGGACACTATAGTGACCTACATGTCCCTGCTCTCACAATGCAGTGGGACACACATGTCGAACAAGGTGTGACGGGTGGTGGTCAGGATGGGACTTGTGAGAGCACGGATTCTGCAGCATGGGCTGACCAGATGTCCTGTTTTAAACGGGACAGAAAACAACGGTACTGCCCCATTTCAAACGGTACGTAGGGTCACCCTAGTCTCACTGGGCTAAATTCAAGGTGTCAGTAGGCTGACCCTACGTACTGTTTGAAACGGGGCAGTATTCATTGTCTTCTGTCCCATTTAAAATGCTGTGTCTGTCTGGGAGTTCCCTGATGGTGTAGCGGCTTAAGGCTTTGGCGTTGGCGCTGTCAGCGCTGCGGCCTGGGTTCAATTCCCAGTCAGGGAGCTACCCACATACCGAAAAGCAAAAAAAAAAAAAAAAAAAAAATAAAATAAAATAAAATAAAATAAAATGCTGTGTCTGGTCAGCCTACTGCAGCAGGACACAGATGTCACAAAACTGGGTGTCAGAAGGGGATAGCGACAAAGGGGTGCTGGGTATAGGGCAATGGACAAGATAAGGTGCAGCACCCTGGTGCTTGCAGAGCTGAGAGTGTTAACCACCCATACACTGAGGGGCAAGAGTGACTTCTGGAGCCTGGCTGTATGGAAGCCCTGGTTCCTATTAATATTTTTATTAATAGTGGTTACCTATGGGTTTAGATGTGATGATTAACAGGGATCCAAAATACCAGTGGCTTAAATCAGATGAGTTTATTTCTCTCTTGCGTAACAGTCCACATCTGGCGTGGCACCTCTCTTTTATGAGGACAGTAAAAAAACCCAGGTTTCTTCTATCTTGTTGCTCTGACATAGAGTATCACCTCTGGGATATCATTCCAAGGAGAAGGATGGTGAGGGGAGGAGAGGTCCAGCATCCACTGTTCTCTGTAAGTTTGGACCCAGGAGTTCCACATATCACATCCTTCTACATCTCTGTGATGGACCTGAATCCCATGGCCACACCTAGCTGCCAAGGGAGCTGGAGAAGAATGTAGTTTTTATTCCAAGTCATCATGCTAAAAATCACAAAGGATTTTTAAGGAAATTGGATGTTGAAAGACAATGATCAGCCTCTTCTGCAAAAAGGTTTGAAGGGACACACAGGTGATGCTTAGAAACTCTAACCAATCACCGTACAAATACTGGATGAAATCACCACTGAAATTCATGCCAATGAGCCCCAGGGCCTTTGCATCACCTTTTCCAAGATCAAGTTCCCCAGATGGACCTGGTCCTGATCCTCAAACTTTCCCCAAACTCTGAAACCCACATTTCCTATGTCTCATCTTTCCAAACAGTCCCCCAAGTCCTTAGTCTGTTTCCTCCAAATAAATCTACAGACTGAGACCTCCCTCTCCCCCATCTTCCTACTCCTTACCCACCTTTCCCTGACCCTCCAAGCATCTTGTTCTGGGTATCTGTTGCGATATAACAAAAACTACCCTAAAATGTAGTGGGTTAAGATGACAAGTTGTTCTCTCTCGGTGGGGTCTCATGCCATTGCAGTCTGACATCAACTGAGCCTACAGTTGTCCGATGTCTAAGATAAGTCACTCAGCAGGCTGGTGGTGCTGGCTGTCAGCAAAAACCAAGGCTGTTGACAGGAGCCCATGTCCTTTTTGACCATTTCAGTCTCTTTCTTTGCATTTTGACTCTGCATGCCGAAGTTCTGTCTCTCCCTCTATCTCTGTTTCCAAAGTCTCTGACTGTTTTTGATCCTGTCCCCTCCATTCCCTTAATTCCACGCCTCTCTCTCTCCCCTTTTCTTTTTCATCTGTACCTGAACTCCCTCTATGTTTCCAAACGTCAGTCGCCCAACCACTGTGTGTACGTGTGTCTCTGCATCAGTTACCTGTTGCTGAGTTACACTTGGTGGCTTAAACAATGGTGTACTATTTCTCCAGATTCGGTGTGTTGACAGTGGCTCTTAGGCTCCGCGTGGGGCTGGTGGAGGCTAGACTGTGCCGCGTTCATTCTGAAGCTTGGCTGGAGCTAGCGTGTACAAGATGCCATCCCTCCTGGCCAACAGGGGGCACTGTCTGTGGTCCCCGTGGTCCCCGCTTCTTTCCCTAGTTGGCTGGCAGACGACAACTTCCTAACAGCCTGGCGGCCGGATTCCAAGAGAGGCATGGTGCAAGCTGCGAGACCTCAGGTCACTTCCACCACATTCTGTTGGTCAAGCACGTCCCAAGATTCCCGGGGCCGGAAAGTAGCCGTCAGCGTCTGACGGGGAAGCGGGTACACAGAAGGAGGGGAGGAACTGTCGGTGGCCATTTGTGGTAGGCCACGTAACGGCCTCCCCAAAGATGAATTTATGTCCTAATCCCTGGGACCTGGGACTTTCCCCTTAGGTGACAAGAAAGGACTTAGCGGGTGTGATAAAGTTAAGGATCGTGAGATGGGGAGGTGGTCCTGGATGACCTGGGTCGGCCCTAAATGCAATCAAGTGGTCCTTAGGGGAGGGGGCAGAGGGAGATTATGCGATGACCCAGGAGGCGGCCAGCTGAAGACAGGGCAGAGATTTGAAGATGCTGGCCTTGAAGACGGGAGCCATGTGGCCACCAACCAGCCAAGGAATGCCACAACTTCCCAGAAACCAGAAGAGTCAGGGAGGCACTGCAGCCCTGCTGACACCTTGACGATGGCCCATTGGGACTGATTTTGGACTTTGGGCTTGCAGAACTGTGAGAGAATAAATTTGTCTTGTTTTAAGCCACCGGTTCATGCTAATTTGTAGCAACCACAGGAAACAGGCCATCTTTAGAGCTAATGCACCACTGCCTCTTGTCTTAGAGCTTCTATAGGCCTCTACATGCTGAACGCTTTCTTTTTAATGGTGGTAAAATACACATGAAATTTATCATTTTAACCATTTTCAAGTGCTCAAGTCAGTGGCATTTAGTACAGCCATGATGTTATGTAACCATTACCATTATCTAGTTCTAGAATGTTTTTATCACCCCCCAAAAAAACCCTGTACCCATTAGCAGTCACCCCCATTCACCCTTCGCTCAATCTCTGACAACCACTAATCTGCTTTCCGTCTCTAAGATTTGCCTGTTCTGCACATTCCATTTAAATAGAATCCTACAATAACGTGGCCTTTTGTGTCTGGCTTTTTTCACTTTGCTTAATGTTTCTGAGGTCCATCCATGTGGTAGCATGCATTAGAACTTCGTTCCTTTTCATGGCTGAGTAATACTCCACTGCACAAATATGGTCCGTGTTGTTCGTCTGCTCATCTATTGTGGGTGCTACATCTCAAACTCTTATGTTCTTTTTGTTTCTTTGCCATGTCTCACAACATTTTAGGTTTGGGAGGTATTAGTGAAGGTTCTCCAGAGAAACAGAACCCATAGGATGTGTAGACAGATAGATAGATAATTTGTATTAAAGAATTGGCTCATTGTGGGGGCTGGCAAGTCCCAGTTCTGCAGGGCGGTCTGACATCCAGAGGAGCTCTGACGTAGCTCAAATTCGAAGGCAGTCTGGAAACGGAACACCCTTTTTCTCAGGGGACCTCAGTCTTTCTCTCTTAAAGCCTTCAACTGATTGGATGAGGCTCACCACATTGTGGAGGGTAATCTGCTGTGCTCATTTAAATGTTAATCTCCTCTGAAAAATACCTTCACAGCAGCATCTAGAATGACGTTGGACCAAACATCTGGGCACCACAGCCGAGTGGACGTACCACAATTCACTATCACAGGGGGAATCTCAACCCCCCTGTGTCCTCTCTGCTCATCCATCACATCCTTGCCTGGCCATTGTCTTAGGCTGCACCCCACAGAGGGATGAGGGGCAAGTGGTTTGTTTGGGAGGTGACTCCAGGA
Source organism: Lyroderma lyra (assembly GCA_004026885.1). Lineage (NCBI taxonomy): Eukaryota > Metazoa > Chordata > Mammalia > Chiroptera > Megadermatidae > Lyroderma > Lyroderma lyra. The sequence goes on along the minus strand of PVJL010003830.1, from coordinate 73,474 downwards.
CACACTGGAGGTGAGACAGGGAAGGAAGCCATTAAGGGCTGTATTGATGAGCAGGTCACCTCCCATGGGCAATGGGTCTGCTGGGGACTGCAGAACCCTCTTTGAGGTGCCCAACCTGAGGAGGAGGAATCGTAGTGTTTACTCACTAACTCCCAGCTGCTGATGGTGAGGCTGCTTTCAGGGGCTGACTCCCAGCACTCCCTCCCACCTTGCCTGGAGAGGTACCAGTGTCAGGGGCTGCTGGTGGGTCACAGGAGTCTGAATGGGGCGTGCACAGCCCATGGGGCCTATGGGCTCCAATGAAGAGAGGCACCACTGCATTTCTTCTGGCCTCGCGTTCACAGACAAGCACACAGCTTCTGGCCTCTCCAGAGAACAGGGAAGGGCTGGCCCCTGGCACCTCCTCTGCACATCCTGCCATCAGGATTGAAGTCAGACTCTGGGGAGGACTTCCAGGCACTCAGGATGTGGGAGAGAAGAGAAGGGGTTCGGTTGTCCATGCCTCCCAAGGCACTAGCTCTCTTTCTCCTGCCCTCACTCACCTCCCCATTCCCCTGTCCTCTCCCTGCAATTTTCTCCCCGGAGGTGGAGGGAAGAAAATGTCAAGGATGATGGATTGAAAAGGGCCAGTTGGGGTCAGCAGAGGAGGGACGGCAGGGCTGGCGGGGAAGAGGGATAGAAAAGGGAGGGAGGGCGGAGGGGGAGGGGCCACAGAACAAAACAGAAGCAGAGATGGAGACAGAATTAGAGGGGAGAGACTTGAAAATGCAGTGCTGAGGGAGAGAGAGAAATCCGGGCAGAGCTGGTGTCAGAGGTTTAAAGTAATCCTCCAGCCCCGTAACCAGTGCACAAAGCCAGAGAGGAGCTGCCGACAGATTTGCAGAGAAAACCAGAGATTAAGCAGGCCGACCATCGGGAGCAGAGCAGGGAGAGGTCGGGGAGAGGGAGACCGGGGGAGAGATACAGAGACAGAGGGAGCTAGAGGGACAGGGACCCAGGGCTGGGGCGCAGAGAGGCAGAGAGATGGAGAGAGGAAGAGAGAGACAGAGGTCTCCAGAGATAGAGAGACGGGGTTGGGGCAGGGGGAGGGAGAAAGACTGAGAGAGAGAGAGAGAGAGAGACAGAGACAGAGAGGGAGGGAGAGAGACAGAGACAGAGACAGAGAGACAGAGAGGGAGGGAGAGAGATGGAGAGAGAGACAGAGATCATCCAGAGAAAGAGAGATACAGAGATAAAGAGAAAAGAATGGAGGGAGACAGATAGATGGACAGATAGACACACTCAAGACAGGGAGGTACACTGTGAAAGAGAAACAGAGAGGAAGTGGGGGAGACAGAGAAGGAGGAGGAAGAGGAGAGAAGTGCAGAGACCCAGAAGAGAGACACGGAGGCACAAAGAGAAATTGGCAAAGGAAGGCAAATACAGAGAAAGGGCAGGAAGACAGGAAGGGGAGCCCGGGGGTGGGAGTCATGGTCCCGAGCCCCTCCCCCGCCCGGGTCAGGCCCGGTCCTCCTGGTGGCCTCTGCCGAGCCATGGCTAATGGTATGATTACTTGGTGGGGTGGCAGGCGGCGGGTGACAAATGAGCCGCCTGAGTCGCCAGCTCCTGTGATGGATGGGCCCGGGAGGCGGGCAGAGGGGCGGGCGCGGGATGGGGGGCCCCACCAAGATAAATGTTTCCTTCTCCTGGAGCCGGGCCAGGCAGGGGGAGGAACTGGGGATCTGGGGCGACGCATCTATGAAACGTCTGGGCAGCGGGGTGGGGGAGCGAGGGACAGAGACAGGAAAGCAGAAACCCAGGGACCTGGGGCAGGGGCAGAGAGAGAGGTGGGGACACAAAGGCTGAGGCAGAGGTCCCCAGAGACTGAGTTGGGGGTGGGGGAGACAAAGAAGGGAAAGGGAGAGATTGAGAGCAAGAGTGAAAATGAGGGAGAGATGGAGACAGAGACATACACATACACAGAGAAACTGAGAGATTATACAGAGAAAGAGAGACACACAGAGAGAAAAAAGACAGAGGGAGAGACACATGGGACAGACAGAAACCTCAGACAGAAACAGACACAGACGACCCCTCGGTTAGGACCCCTCATCCCCCATCCCTGAGCCTCAGAGATACAGATCCTTGGAGAGTCTAGGACTAAGGGAAGACGGCCTCCCAAGGAGGGAAAGGCACAGAGACAAACGCAGAGCTGATGACAAAGAGGGGGAAGTGGGGTGAGAGCGGGCAGGACCCTGAGAGAAGACAGGAGGGGCCCCAAGCAGCTCCTTGCTCGTGCCCTCAGCCCCCACAGTCTCTGGGAGCAAATCTTGGGGATGGCTGGGAGTCCCAGTGGTCAGTGCTCAGGCAGGAGGGCTGAGGTGAGTGAGAGGGTCCTGCCCAGGCCACTGAGAGGTCGGCACCAAGCTGAGGGACACCCTGTGTTGGGGAGACTTGGGAAGTCCCCGAGGTCTACTCATAGAGGACTCAATGGAGTGGGCACATGGGGACAGGTGGGGCTGGTGCTCATTTGGGAGTCTGTGCCCACGATGCTGTGCAAACACGCACGTGCGGGGAAGACACTTCCTGATTCCGGCACGCCAGGCCCCAGGCAGCTTTCTCTGGATGCGACAAGAACCTGGCCCCCACCAGACCCAGGCCTGGCCCCCACCTGCTCCTCGGACCATTTAAGGGAGATAACTCAGCAAAGGGGAGTGCGTGTGCATGTGTGTGTGTGTGTGTGTGTGTGTGTGTGCGTGCGCGCGCGCGCGCGCAAACTGGGGGTGGAGGAGTAAGAGCACTGGCAGCCCCCTCCCCTCCTCCTCCGGAGTCCCTCGCCGTCCCCATCAGTTTCTCTCCCAGACACTCCTATTTTCTCCCTTTCTGACATCTCTCGCTCCTCTCTTTAATTAAAAAGATTTATACCCAAGAGCCCAAGCCCCTCCTCCTCCTTGTTTAGGGGGCTGGAGGGCCCTTCTGCACTCAGAGCCACGGAAGAAACAACCCTCTTTTCTCCAAATCACACCCCTCATGGGCCTCACTGGCCCCCCACCCAGTTAAGACAAAGTCATTTCAGGCCCTCTGTCCACTCGCCCCCCCCCCCACTGGGACTACCCCTCAGGCCACACTTCTTATTTTCAGAATCAGTTTAGGCAAGGGGACCTCAGTGTACCCCACAAGACACAAAGCGAGGCTGGGGGCCCAGACCCCTGACTCCCCCACCCTCCCTGAACTTCGGCTGAGGCCATGGGATGGGGCACACAGAAGAGCTTTGCATCTTTAATTAAAAAGTGATTTAAATTAATTTTCTGCTCCAAAACCCCTATCTAGGGGGCGGGGAGCGCGTGGCAGTGATTAAAGCCCTCCTTTCCACAGGCCGTCCTTAAAGGGCCAGTGTCACCTGCCGGACAGTTGCATGCCAGAGGTTACACAAAACCCCCCGATTCCTCAGGCTGCAGCTCCAGCGGTCTCACCCCTGCCCACAGGGCCTGGGGGTTTTGTTTAACTTCCACAAGATGAGAAGATGAAGGAGAAACAGGTTGAGCTGTTTATGAGGGTTGTAAAAATATCCCTGGAGCCCTGCAGGGTTGGCGCACTGCCTCCAGCCCCCTCTCTCAGCCTCCACCTCTCTCTGGCTTCTGTGTCCCTGTCCCCCTCTCTCTGGGCCCCGCCCCCGTCTCGGTCCCCTTCGCCTGACTTTCTGTCCCCCTCTCTGGATCTTTGGATCTCTCACTTCTCTTTGGCACTCTCCCTCTGTGATGGTTTGTAACTTTTGGGAGGGTCAAGTATCTACCCCTTTGTAAAAGTAGAATGAAAATTTATGGGCCGTCCCCCTGGGGGGAAAAACACATCATCATCAAGTCCACCGTTAGCCATGCAATTGTAGGGAGCTCACAGGTGTCCGGACACCCGTTTGCATACCCCCCAGGAATCTGAGGGCCTCAGAGGAGAAAGACCCTAAATGTAGAAAAAGCCAGCCACAGAATGAACCCCCAAGTCTCTCTACTCCCCCTTTCCCTCTCCAGTCCTCGCTGGCCTCACTGTTCCTAGCACATCGGGCACATTCCTGCCCCAGGGCCTTTGTACCTGCCTTCCCTCTGCCCGAGATGAGCTTCCCCCAGGTGTCCGCATGACTCCCTCACCTACTTCAGGCCTCTGCTCAGATGTCACCGCCTCCGAGGGGTTTCCCTGTTCAACTTATACACATTATTCCCCCTGTCCTTACTCTGCTTTGTTTCAGAGCACTTGTCACCTCCAGGCATTATTTTGTACTTAGACATTTATTTACTTGACTAGCCTCTCCTCCCCACCCCATCCCCAATAGAATATGAGTGCCACGAGGGCAGGAAGTCCGTCTTTCCTGCGGTGCTAGATCCCTAAAACACCACCTGGCAAATAGTAGGTGCTCAGTAAGTTTTTGTTGCACGAATCTTCTTTCACTCATTAGAACACCAGTTTCCAAGGCTGTCTGGGTCCCAGCCTCTGCCAGGAATCACATCATTCCCCCTCAATTTTGGAGGGAACTTCAGGATAAGACCATTCTAGAAGGTAGGGGTCGAAAATGGGCAGAGGGACTGAGCATACTGATGAAGGGAGGTGCTGAGCAAGAAGAGAACTAAAATATGGGGGTTTGGTCACAGTCAGAGGAAGAGGAGGAGGGGGAGACGCACTGAAGAGAGGGCCTGTGGGAGGTGAGGGGCGAGAGAGAGACAGAGAGAGAGAGAGAGAGAGAGAGAGACAGAGACAGAGAGACAGAGAGAGAGAGAGAGAGAGAGAGAGAGAGAGAGAGAGAGAGAAGGGACCAGGGAAATGAGAGAGACGAGCAAGGGCGGAGAGAGCGGCGAAAACGGGGTCAGAGGGACAGAGACCTGTGGCGGCGGCCGCGATAGGGGGAGGCAGCGAAGACCTGGAGCCGGGCTGTGGGGGGAGTGACAAGAATGAAGGAGTCAGGAGGGGTGGGAGACGTGGAAGACCAGACTCGGGGCGACGCCGGGACCGAAGCAGCCCGGGAAAGCTGCTGCAGCCCTGCCCTGGGGGTGGGGGAGGGGGCTCCGGACGCTCCCGCCCCGCCCGCCGCCCGAGCCACCGGCGGACAGTGGGTTAAGCATCTCCGATGTGGAACTTCCGGATGTGACCACAGAGAGAGGGAGAGACCGACAGAAGGGGGGAGAGGGAGAGCCAAAGCCGCCAGCATCCCTCCGGGCCGCCCACGCTGGGACCCCGCACCCGCGAGGGGAGCCCCGCCGCCCCGCGCCGCCCCCCGCCGCCCCGGGCTGGGCCACCCCCTCTTCCCCTACCCCCAACCCCGTCTCTTGGTCTGTTTGTCTCGGGCTGGTTCCGTCCTCCCAGGACCCGGGAAGGGACTGGGGACCCCGGAGTGGGGGCCTGGGGCGACCCTCCCCGGCGTCGCACCTCCTCCCTCGCTGGCATGAGCCCCCGGCTGTGACCCCCGCCGGGGGAGGGGGCTGGGGGTCCATGCTCGCAGCCTCGGCACTGCCCGGCGCCTGCCACTGACGGCGGCGGGGGTGGGGGGGCCGGGCACCCAGCCTCCTGCCCCACCCCCTGGTGTCGGCACCGCGGGCCATCCGGGGCCGCTGCCCCTGGCTGCGCCCTTCCCGCCGGCCAGGCTCTGGAGGGACCCAGGAGCTGCCGCCGGCATCAGCCCATGGCCCGGAGGGTAGGTCTGAGGGCGGGCCCCCCTGTGCCCCAGCCCGGCTTCGCCTCCCCCACCCCTCCCGGCGCTCTGGCCCCGCCAGTCCATCTTGCCCTCTCCTCCCTCTCTGTCGGCCTCCCTCTCTCTGCCCCCCGGACTGTCCCCGCCACACACACACACACACACACACACACACACACACACACACTCTGTCCCTGCATCGCCCCCTCTCTGCCTCTCCCCCTCCATCTCACGCCCTTCTTCCTACCCCTACTTCCTTTTCTGCGCCCCCCCCCCTCCCTGCTCTACTTTTGTTCCAAGTCCTCCCAGGGTTGAAGGTGGGGACGGTGCTGGCAGGGGTGGGTCTCACCAGGCAGGGAGGGCCCCTCTCACCTCTCCTTTATGTCCTGGAGATGGACCAGATTGGGGGAGACAGACCAGGAGGTGAGTAGGCCCCTTGGGGAGGGGCGGCATGTGAGGACCCCAGCACACACCTTCGGATGTGCGATCAACAGTGGGGAGCAGTTGGATGCAACTTCAGGGCTCCGAAGTTAGGAGAAGAGGAAGTGAAAGGGGAGAGAAGGCAAGACACACACAGGACCCAGCCCTCCGCGCACTGTGGTGGCAGGAGCTCTTTTGCGCCTCCTTTTTGAGCCCCTTTGGCTCTTTAAGTCTGTGTCTTCATCTCCAAGGACAGGGTTTGCGTTGGGTGATTTGTCGTCCTCCAGGGCTTCCCCAGCTCGTGTGCTTCTGTGATGTCCCGACACAGACATCTCGCCTGCATGCTCTTGGTTTCTCTTGGATGCTGTTGGCACCAGTGGGCTTGTGCATGTGTGCGGGCCGATACTTGGATTCAATAAGAGTTCATTGAATGTGTGCCAGGCACTGTGCTAAACACCTCCTTCAGGCAGTCGTGGATGTGCCAAATGTCTCATTCATTCCTTCCTGTGCCTGGGGTGGGCTGCGTGTGTGTGTGTGTGTGTGTGTGTGTGTGTGTGTGTGTGTGTTGGACTCACATGGTGAGCAGGGTGTGACAAGTTGTTAAGACACACTCAGACGTGCATATCTAGCAACTGAAATGAAAACTGAAGCGGAGAGACTGCATGCGTACATCTGTGTACAAACAATGCGTTGCTTTTATGAGAAATGCCCATAAGTGAGCGTCACTCTCTCTGCTGTCTCTTTTTGCCTCTTTCTCCTGGGTCTTCTGTCTCGCCCTCTCTACTCTCCCCTGTTTGTTTGCATCTCTCTCTTTATCTCCTGAATCTTTCTCTTTGCCTTTCTTTCCATCTCTCACCATTTCTCTCCCTCTCTCCTCCCCTCTGTCTGTCTCTCTCTGAGGAGCTGGCAGGGACCAGCCAGCCAATCCCTGTCCCCCTACCCTGACCCCCTCAGACCTGAGACCAGGGTCCGTCTGGACCCTCCTTCCCACACTTCAGGAATCTCTGACGGGCCATTTGTCACAGTCTAAGGGTACGAGAGAAGGCCGTGGGACCAGGCCCTCAGTCCCACCCCACAGCTCCATGGGACATGGAGGGGGGGCGCTTAAAGGGGCAGGGCTCACACACTTGAGGAATACAAGGGTGGGTTCCTGGAACAGGGAGGGGGTGTCTCCTGGGTCTGTTGCTGGTGCTGACGCCTCCCTGGGGCTCCCCCCCTCTTGCCTCCCCCCAGTATGATGAGCTGCCCCACTACCCAGGCATTGTGGACGACACCACAGCCTTGGCTGGCTTCTCTGAGGCAGTACCTCCAACACCGAGAGCCTCCGGGCCCTATGGCCCCCGCCGGCCTCCCCAGCCCCCACCCCCAGGCTTGGACAGCGATGGCCTAAAGAGGGAGAAGGATGAGATATACGGGTGAGTGGGGACAGGGCCCAGGGCTCCATGGGGGTCTCAGCATGTTGGCCTCTCTCTGTGTTTCTTGGCCTCTCCAGGCCTTTTTCTCTTTCTCTGACTTGTATCTCACTCTATCTTTCCACCTCTATCCCCTGGGTCTCCTGTCCCCCTCCCAGTTGTTGCTCCATACTTTGCAGACCCCTGCCCACCCCTCATGAACTCTCTCCTTTCCCGCTTCCTCTAGACACCCGCTCTTCCCGCTCCTGGCCCTGGTCTTTGAGAAATGTGAATTGGCCACCTGCTCACCCCGCGACGGGGCTGGGGCTGGGCTGGGCACACCCCTGGGCGGTGACGTCTGTTCCTCCGATTCCTTCAATGAGGACATCGCAGCCTTTGCCAAGCAGGTGGGGACCCTATCCACCATGCCCCAGGACAGCCAGGGAGGAGAGCAGGCGGGAGACAAGATGTGCCCTTCCTGGCCTCTCTCTTCCTCCCAGGTCCGCTCCGAGAGGCCCCTCTTCTCCTCCAACCCAGAGCTGGACAATCTGGTGAGACCTGGGCCCCCCACAATGCCCCCTTCTGCACGGGGTCTCCTGTCCTGCCCTCCTTAGCCTTGGGGTTGGTTGCGGGAGCAGAGAGGAGCTTTGACCCACGTTCTCAAATAGTGATAACTGTGGCCCATTTGCAATGCAATATAGGTGAGAGTTTGAGAACCCAGACCTGATGACCTGGGTTCGAATCCCACTTCTGCCACATCCTAGCCCTGTGAACCAGGTGGGTCTCAGAGCAGTTCCGTCTCCCTGTGCCTCACTTTCCTCATCTGGAAAGTAGAGCTAGTAGTAATTTCTATCTTGTAGGTTGTGAGAATTTAACAAGTTAAGCAGAGTCAAGCACGTAGAACAGTGCCCGGCACAGAAAGGAGGGCCAGTAAGAATTAGCGGCTCTAGCAGGAGAACAGAGCCCACACCAAACTGCGTGCAGGGCCTTAGCTGCAAAGGAGAGACGAGAGGAAGGCAGGCAGAAAAAGAAAGAGAAGAAGGCTGAGGAGAGGGAGGAATACCCGGACTTTGTTTTTCCACCTCCTGCCAGGGCTTCCGATTGCCCCAACCATTTCACAAAGGACTCTGGGAAATGTAGTTTGCAGGTGAAGTGTGGGAAATGGAGCAGAGGGCAAGCAGGCAAAGGCGGGGGCTTTCTTATTCCTGCAGCCTACCTTCATTCCCTCTCCTGGTGATGCATCCTTTTCTGTCCCTTGCACCTCTTGCTTCTCTTTCTTTGTCTCTGACTCTCAGATACTCTCTCTTCCCGTAATTTTGGGACTCCATCTCTGTTCTCTGTTTCTCTCTGCTCCTGTCGCTTTGTCTTGGTCTCCTTTCACTTTTGCTCTGTCTTTGTCATACTGTCTCACTCTTTCTGTTCCTGTCTCTCCTCTCCTCTCCCCTCCTCTTCCTCCTTCTTCTCTCCCTCCCTCTTTTCTTTTTCTCTCTCTCCCTCCCTCCCTCACTCCTCTCCTCTGTCTCTTCCTGTCTTTGTTCAGATGATACAGGCCATTCAGGTGCTGCGGTTCCACCTGCTGGAGCTGGAGAAGGTGAGTGCTTCTCACTTCCCCTCACACCCGCTCATGCCCCCCCATCCCTCCACCCCGCTTCGGGCTCTCTCCCTTCTGGAGTTGGAGCAGAATGCCACCCCTGTTCCTGTACACCCCAGCCCTGGCCCCCGGGTGGCCCCCCCAGTACCCCGGTACCCCCTCAGGTCCACGACCTGTGCGACAACTTCTGTCACCGCTACATCACCTGCCTCAAGGGGAAGATGCCCATCGACCTGGTCATTGAGGATCGAGATGGCAGCTGCAGGGAGGACCTTGAGGACTGCCCCACCTCCTGCCCCAGCCTCTCAGATCAGGTGGGCCCGGTTTGGGGCAGCAGACGTCACCCTGTGACCAAAGCCATGCCCAGACACAGCTGGGCTGCAGCATGAGAACACACACACACCACAGCCTCGGATGGCGTCAGATAGCCACAGTCAGACACAGCCTGGCCACGGGCACACACAAACTGTGCGGCAGCTACACAGACTGGGACACAGCTGGGTGACAGCACACACATACACACACACACACACACACACACACACACAGAACTGCAGACATCACCCATAGACTCAGCCACACCCTTCTAGGTTCCCTCAGAGCTACACAGTCACAGCCATTCTCAGTCACAGCCAGGTGTTAGCACACACCACACACTTAAACACACACACAGCAGCTGCACAGATCACACAGCCTGACTGAGACACCGTCATTCTGGAGCATGGATGTGTGTGGCAACCACACGCTAGCCACACAGCTGGGGACTCTGCCACACAAATCGGATAGAGCCCCACTCGGACCCAGACGACCACGGTGCCCGCACACTCGCACGCACACGCTGCCCTAACCACGTAGCAGGTGTGTGCACACATCGTGCCACACGTGTTCTGGACCCACCCAGTCTCAGATACAGTTGGATGACAGTTTCATCAACAATCACACAACAGCCCAGCCATGTGGGTCCCAATCAGGGCAACACCCAAAGGATGGTCCTACTGTCAGCACACCCAGCAGTTATGCAGCACGATACCTGTACCTAGATACAGGTGTATGGCTATACCCCAACTACATAGATTCAGGCCTGCTGCATAGTACAGTCTCAAATGGGTCCCAAGGACTCTGCCCACAACTCACAATATGCTCCCACTCAGTGAGAGCCCTGTGGACATGACGATTGGTTACAGTTCACTCAGAGGCGTGCCACATTACTTATCTTCGCACAGCCTCCAGGTCACTCCCTTGCAATCACCCACTTGATAATAGTCACAGAGCCACCCATCCGCTTGTGCAGGAATCAGGACAACCACACAGTGTCTCACAAATAGGACAACCAACCCCTTGACCTACAGCCACAGACTTAGAAAAATGTGGTTTGGTGACAGTTAGCTATAGCCACCTGGCCACCTCAGAGAGTGACACATCCATGCTCGAAACCCACTGTGTGTCTCAGCTCCACCCATGTAGCAAGCATGACACAGCCACCTCTTCTTGAGGGACAACAGTGTCATCTCGAACACAGATGTAGGTGCTCCCACTCTCTGCCTCGTGACAGTCTCAGGGTAGGTTCAGGTACACCGATGTTGGGGCTCACCCACAGGATCCGATTGAACCCAGCTGCGGAAGAGCTATGAGTGACAGTTCCAGGTGCACTCAAGAAGCCTTCAGACCTGATGTCTCTGCAGTTTGCACACAAGCCACTCCTAGGGCACTCAAGAAAACCACTCCACACGGGCATACTGAGTCTGAAGAAGACTTCCTAGAGCTCTGTGTCTTGGGCTGTGTCCCAGCAGGATGCACATGATGCACCCACACTGAGTCATATCGGGAAGGGTCTAGGACAATCACTAGGGCAGGTGGGGTACCCCATGTTCAGGAACAGCAGGCAACTATTTCCACCCCACACCCCCCCCACTCTGCCTCCCAACATTGAGCTGGGAGCTGAGTGACAAGTCTTGGTGTAGCCTATACAGGTGGGCTGGCCGCCTGCGACACAGAACTGGGGCAGAGGGTGAATCCAACACATTGTCAAGTTCCTCAAGGTGTGTCAGAGTTTAGATAAAGAAAACCCAGTGCTGGACACCCTGATCTGCAGTTCTGAGGCCCCCAAGTTTGTAAAAATGGAAAGTTGTTTTTTTCCCCATAAGTTTAGTGAAAACTCATCTGGCAGCAAAATCTGACCTGAACTAATGAAAGGCTATTTATAGCCTTTATTTATTCCACTTAGTTAAATATTCATTCATTTTGCTGCAGAAATGTTAATGAGCTTGATGATGAGCTTATGCCCCAGAACCTGTTGGGGGTGTTATGAAAAACACCGTGTATACACTTCGCCTACTGTCTAAAAATGTGCAAAGTTCTGAATTCTGAAAACACCTCCATCCCCCAGAGATTTCAGATAAGGTGCCATCGATCTGTATAAGCTATCTTTATTGAGTGATGGTTATGTGCCTTTATATAAATTAACTCATTGAATCCTTTCCACACTCTGTGAGGTGGGGACCGTTATTGTCCTCCATTATTGGGTTGAGGAAACTGAGGCACAAAGGAAGTGAAGTGACTTGCCCAAGGTCACACAGTAGGAAAGCAGCAGGAGCAGTATTCCCACCCAGTGCTGGCTCCGCAGCCCGTGGTCTTAGCTACTGTGCAATAGTGTCCCTCCAGCCTTGGCACTGACTTCCAGCTCTTGTTTTCCAGAATAATATGTGGATTAGAGACCATGAAGACAGCGGGTCTGTACATTTGGGGACTCCAGGTCCATCCAGTGGGGGCCTGGCCTCCCAGAGTGGGGACAATTCCAGTGACCAAGGTGAGAAGCTTGGGAGGTAAAGGAGAGCTATGGGAATGAGTCTGAGGATTGAAGTTAGACAACAAGTAGAACTTCCAGGGGGCAAGGACAGCTGGGGTGTGGAATGGTGTCTTGGGTGAGGGTTCTGGGTCCCTCTGGTCCCCCACTCTCACTGTCTATAAACATGGCATGCCTCAGGAGATGGACTGGACGCAAGCGTGGCCTCTCCCAGTTCTGGGGGCGAGGATGAGGAGCTGGACCAGGAGAGGCGGCGGAATAAGAAAAGGGGCATTTTCCCCAAGGTGGCCACTAACATCATGAGAGCCTGGTTGTTCCAGCACCTCTCGGTGAGAGCCTGGCATCTAGGGATGGGATGGGCACAAAGAGAGATGGAGAAGGATGGCTGCACAGAGACAGAGGCCCCGAGAGACCCAGAGATGGGAGACTGAGACAGGGGAATACTGAGGGAGAATTTCAAAGAGACGAGGAGAGACCAGAAAAAACATCTCGGGTGCCACCTGTGTACCAGGTGCTGCTAAGGGCTCTTAACTCATTTACCGCCCCCCCCCCCCCAACACACCCACCTATTTATCTGCCCATTGGCCTAGCTATTCACCAACCCATCAATCATCCACCTTCCAGCCTAATATATGCTGTGAGGGTATTGTCTCCATCCTACAGATGAGGAGAGTGAGGCCCGGAGGTCTTATGGCCAGAAGCGGATGCAAACACAGTCAGGCAGGCCTTAACCACTGCACCACACTGCCTCATGAAGAGAGGGCAAGAAGAGACAGGGAGAGACCGACAAGGAGAGGCTGAAACAAAGAGAGATGGAGAGATAGGGGAAGATTGAATCCGTGCAAGAAACACGGAGAGACTGAGTCAGAGACAGGGACAGAGGGAGACAGTCAAATAGATACTAAGTCAGAGAGCCGTGGAGAAGGCGAGCAGTTGGGACGGGGAGGGGAGCAGGGGGCCCTAACGCAGCCAGGGCGGTGCTGAGTTTTGCCTCCTTTCCCAGCGGTGGAGCCCCATTGGAAGCTGTCTCTCCTGAATGAGAGCTGGCCAATTAGTCTCTAATTGCTGGAAGAGGCGGGGGAGTGGGGGTGGGGGGCCCCTGCAGGCGTAATTGCCTAAAACTTGGCTCCGCTTCCCTCTTTTGGGCCCCGGGGAGTACAGAGAAGCTCAGATGAGCTGGCTCTTCCGGCCCCTGCCTCAGCCTGGGCTCGCCATCCTCGGGGACCCGGGCGGGCCAGGCTTTGGGGGTCAGATGGAGGCCCGGCAGGCAGGCTGACTCTTAATGGTGGCCACAGCACCCGTACCCCTCGGAGGAGCAGAAGAAACAGCTGGCGCAGGACACGGGGCTCACTATCCTGCAAGTCAACAACTGGTGAGGGGCCCTGAAGGGTTGGGCTGTGCGTGGGGAGCGCGGGGTGGGAGGCCGGACGCTGTCCGCGGTGCTGAAGGAGGCCACGAAGCCCCTTGGAGCCTCTCCTCCCACTGGCTCCTTTTCCTCCCCATTCCCATCTTTTCTTCCCAGCTCTCTCTCTCTCTCTCTCTCTCTCTCTCTCTCTCTATCTCTATCTCTATCTCTATCTCTATCTCTATATCTCTCTATCTCTGTGTGTGTGTGCATCTCTGCCTCTGTCCTACTCCCTCTTTACACTTTCCTCCGTTTCCATGACCCCCTCCCAGGTTCATTAACGCACGGAGACGCATCGTGCAACCAATGATAGATCAATCCAACCGCACAGGTACCGGGAGAAGGTGGGGAGAGAGGGCCTAGATCTCCTGGGAGAGTGTCAAAGCCCAGACACAGGTGTCCTGGGGCTCAGCCTGCCCCCCTCACCCCACCCCTTGCAGGACAGAGTGCAGCCTTCAGCCCAGAGGGCCAGCCTATGGGGGGCTACACGGAGACACAGCCACACATGACTGGCAGGCCACCGGGTAAGGTCCCACCCCTTAACTAAGCTATGCCCCCAAGACACCAGGTCCCTCCTCCAAATGGAGACGCCCTACCTTCTGGGATTAAGTTAATGAATAACACATTGTTCATGGTGTAACAGGGGAGTCAATGCAAATCAGGTTTTTTTGTTGTCCACCTTTTCCTCAGTTTGCTCCCTCCAGGCTCCACCCACCCATTGGAAGGCTCTGCTTTTCTTAAAGGACCGCACCTCCTGAAACAGACAGTCTGTTCTGAGAAAGACTGGAGGGAGGGATTTAGGGGCACATGGGAACGTCTGGTGAAGATTCACTAACCTTCCATTTTTGTCTTCCAGGATCTGTGGGAATGAGTTTGAACTTAGAAGGAGAGTGGCATTATCTATAGAGGCTGGATTCAGGAGAAGTGTGAGTGTCTAGGGGTGCTAGGTTGGGAGCTGTGCAGCTCTCAAACCTTCATAAGACCTCCGGACTCCAATAGTGGGCCACCCAGAGCAATAGCAGCATGAGTCCCTGAACTGAGGGTTCCCAAGGTTTGGTGGGAAAATGATTCACTCACCCGTTCATACATATGAACATACATACACCCAGGCACACATCTCCAAATATATTAAACTCTCACTCCATGCCCTGACATCCAGCTCTTGAGAAGATGCTTGGCTTGTGGACATCAGAAACCAATAACAATCCAGTACAAGTGTGGAAACAATAAAACACAGCTTTCTCAGAGGATCTATCAGGGAAGGAAGTGGCTCCTGGGAGGGGCATGGAAGGATGAATGGCAGTCCACTGGGTAGGAGTTGGGGGGCAAAGTTATAGAGTCCATTCTTTGATTTTTCCAGGTCTTAAGACTTTATTTAGTCTTGGTAAAACTCCAAGAGGGAGAAACTGTTGTTTTCACTTTACAGATGAGAAAACTGAGGCTCAGAGAGAAGGGGTCACTTGTGCAGGTTTACCCGGCTCAGAAAAGCAGAGGGAACAGCATGTGCAAAAGCCCAGGACTGAGAGGCTGCCTGGAGTTGCTAAAGCAGAGATCAGATCTTAACTCTCCCTGAATTAAAACCCTTCTGTGGCTCCCTAGTGCCCTCTGGATGAAGTCCAAACTCCTTAGTTTAGCATCTGTTCATTCATTCATTTAATACACATTCCCGGAGCACCTCCGGGCCTGGCCCTGTGCTGGGTGGTGCTAGGGACACAGTAGTCACCATGACAACCCAGCCCTGTGCTAATGGGGCTCACAGTCCAGTGGAGGAGACAGTCTTGTCCCAGATGGTGACAAGCCAGAGTGGGCAGAGCTGGGATGGGGAACCCAGGAACTGAAGGAGCTCAAAGAGGGCATCAGGCCCAGGCAGAGGGGTTCAGGGAGGCCTTCCTAGAGGAGGGGGGAACTTTGGAGCTGAAACATGGAGAATAGGAAGAGTGAGGCAGGAGAGGAGGGAACAGCATATGCAAAGGCACACTTAGAAACCTTACAACTAGGAGACCCCCCCGCCCCCAACATGTACACATACACAACAGGAGTGGGAGGGAGGGCTGGGCTGGGCTGGGCTGAGGCTGGTGAGTCAGGTGGGTGAGTAATAAATTCAGGGCCGACATAAAGGCTAGGAAATGAGTGGACACCTGGGAGAGCTTAGGCCTGGACGGGCACTGGGGGCCTGAGTCTGGGAAGGAAAGATGAGTGGGTTTGTTCAGAAGCTGGCAGGTCAGTAGCGGGATCTCAGCTCTACGCTGACCAGTGGTGGGCAGGTGTGGCCTGATCTGATTGTCAGGGACCTCTAGGATCAGGAGTGATGGAGGGGGCTTCTATTCCCCCAGCAGACTGTCTTTTCTCTCTGCTCTTTTCTGTCTCCTCCCACCCTTGTCTTTTTCTCTTTCTCTTTGTCTCTTGTTTTTTCTATCTCTGCATGTCTCATTCTTTCTCTTTCCACATCTGCATCTCTGATTCTCTCCACTTCTCTTCCTCTGCCCCATTCCGTCTCTCCTTGTCTTTCTCTGTCTTAACTGTCTCCTTGGTTTTTTAAATTTTCGTCTCTCTGTCTCCCCCTCCTCCATTTTTATTCTGATTCCCCACCTCCTCTTTCTCTGTTTCCCTCTTTCTCTGTCTGAGTCCCTTTCACTGTGGGGCTGGTGGGAACTGCACAGAAGGGACTGACATGGGACCAGACCCCCTCCTCACCTCCTGACTTGGCTTCTCCTCCCCTCTCTACAGAGCCCAGCCTCCAGACTGTGACTACCAGGCTCATACCTGGTTCTGATCCCCGCTTGGCCCTCTGGCTTCAGGACCCCACCTCCTATGGCCCTCCCACTCAACACCTACCTCCTTGGGGCCCTGCTGGGACATGGGAGGCCTGAGTGGCCACTCAAGGGTCTCTTAAGGACAAAAACAAGGCCTCCAGGCTCTGTGCCCCATTTCTGCCCTCACCTCTGCCTGGAACCTGAGCTGAGATCCAGGGCCTGGATCTTCAGAAGATGGTGGCTGGGGATCCACACTTCTAGGACATAGATGGAATGGGGGTGGGCTGGGGCTGTCAGGGAAGGAGTGTCACCTGGATCCGACACTTGAGGAGGTTCCCTTCATCCTCCCAGCCCATTCCCCTCCTCTCTCCCCCTACCTCCCTTCTCTAATGTCTTCTACTTTTTTTTAATGATAAAGTCTTAAAAAAAAAAAAAGCTACCAATCTGTGTTCTTGTATCTCTTCCACGATTCCAGTTCTCATCAATTTGAAGCTCATGAATCACTCATTATAGTAATTGATACTTTCTCCTACTCTGTCCTTGAGCATTCTGTGTGTATCAGTTAGTTTTTGCTGTGTAACAAATAACCCCTAATCTTTTTGGCTCAAAATTCCCACCATTTTTTAGTTCATTATTCTATGGGTTGGCATCTTATACTAGCCTCAGCTAGGCAGTTCTTAGGGTTTCAACAGGGCTCTCTTGTATATCTGTGGCCAGCAGCAGGCCAGCAAGGGGGCTTTGCTTATGGGGGTTGGCTCACTAGGAGCAGGGGTAACAGGAGTGACTGGACCACGTGGTACCATCGGCCAGCAGGCTGTCCAGTTTGTTCACATGGAGTCTTGGTTGGAGTCCAAGAGAGAGCAGAAGGGCTCAAGGCCTCTCGAGGATCTAGCCTTGTTCTCTTAGTCACCAGGAGTCTCAAGGCCAGCCCAGATTCAAGGGAGGGGAAGTAGGCTCCACCCTTCAGTGGGTGGAGCTGTGAACTCAAATTGCAAGAAAGGTGGATGGGGAAGATAGAGATTTGAGGTCACTTTTGCATCAACCCCCCCCTCCCCCACTGGCTTCCAGATTACTTTGTTCCATGGGAGATGGGCAGGCTGGGAATGAACAGCCTCACCTGGTGAGATGGTGCTGACAGACATGGGTTCATATCTTGCCTCTAGAAAATAATAGCTGTGTAACCCTTGGCAAATGACTTCACCTCTCTGGGCCTCAGTTTTCTCACCTGGAAAGTGGGGATACCAGCAACACCTGCCTCATAGGTCTGCTGTGCTGATTAATGGAGGTATTGCAAGGGAAGTGCTGAGAATGTAGTAAGGGCACAGTCAAATTCAGGAATCATTTGTAACTAGAGAAACCACCTCAGAGGTGATTGGGTGCCTGGGAAATGGGTGGAGAGCAGAGGAGGAAGCAATTTTGAGACTCAACCTCTTTCACCTGTTATTCAATTAGGCCACAGGTATTTTCTGGGCACACACTCTGTGCTCCCCACATCAGTGAACAGGCCAAAGACCCCTGTCCTGAGGGAGCTGATGTCCCAGTGGGGAGACCAAGTGGGTCAAATAAATGAGCACATCATTGAGTCTGTGAGAAGCTGATGGGGAGCACAGGGTGGGAGTGGGTTGGGGCTGCCACCTTTATGCATGAATTTACCTTTATATAGTGCATGCTGTGTGTCAGGCTCTGTTCTAGGAGCTCTGTCCTACCAGCCCGGTAAACCTACAATTAAGTCTCAGGAGATAGGACGATCATCATCCCCATTTCCCAGATGAGGAAACCAAAACCCAGAGAGGTGAAGTCGCTCGCCCAGGCTAACACAGCTGGAGAGTGTAGATCTCCATTTGAACCAAGATCACCTGGCAGCACTAAAGTCTGTACACTACCAACACCCTCTCATTTAAAAAAAAAAGGAAAAAAGGGAGCTCCCTGGTGGTGTAGTGGCTTAAGGCTTCGGCGCTGGCGCTGTCAGCGCTGCGGCCTGGGTTCAATTCCCAGTCAGGGAGCTACCCACATACCAATAAAGGAAAAAAAAATTCTAAGATTCTATGATTTTTAAGGGGCCTAACATGAACTGTTCTAAGTTAGGTATTGTTTTGGTGACTGATTAGTATTTCTAGTTCCCCTAACTCTTCAGGACTGATGAGGGATAAGACAGCAAGGATTTGCAAGCACCGCCCCCCACCCTTGAAGTGTTGTGGGGATAGCTTATCAGGGAGGGGACAGGGCTGGGCTGAGGGTTGAGGGCTGAGGTCTACTTGGAGGACAGGCCGGTGCATTCATGCAACCTCTGCCTGGCTAATGGGGCAACAAGGGACATTGGCTAGTGGGGGAGGGGTAGCTCCCCTACCCCTGCCTCCCCCACCTTCTCCCGGTGACTGGAAATGCTTCTTAATTCTCTCTAATTAAACCAATTGGATGTGCCTCAGAGGAGGAGGGTAAATTGGGCGGGAGGTTAATTGTAACTAAAAATACCTCCCCCACTTCCTGGAGTGAGGAACCAGCTGGCAGACCTTGAGTTCTGTGTCCGCCTGTGCCGTGAGTGGGACTGGCCAGAGAGGCAAGTGGAGACCTCACAGGGTCTGCAGGGTGGCCAGTGTGACCCGGGTGGGTAGAGCCAGGCAGTCTTGGGGTAGATGTGTGTGTATAATCATTGTGTGGCTGCTGTGGCTACAGACTTAGGGTGCTGGGGTCAGTGTGTGGCTGTAGGGAGTTACTGAATGGTGTGTGTGTGTGTCCCTGAGGAATAGCTGGGTCCCTGGCTCGCTGTCACGCTGTGCCTTGCTAGAGGTTGTGGGTGAGCATGTGTCCCTGACTTGGAGACTCTTGAGTGTTGCTGTGTGTGTCTGGGCAAGATTGTGTGGCCAAGCAGGTCTTTATAACTGGGTGGCTCCTTGTATGTGTCTCTCTGTGTGGCTTTGTAGCCCCTTATGAATTATGTGTCCACAGCAGTGTGACCTGTGGGCCAGTCATTCAGCTCAGATGTATCAGAATGTTGGGCAGGCAATAAATCTGGGCTCCCTCCAGAGGGCGCTAGAGAGCCATGAACCGTGTTTGTAACAGCATTCTTGAGATGTAATTCACATGGCATAAAATCCACCCACTTAAAAAGTGCGGTTCCGTGGCGTTAGGACATTCACAGAGTTGTGCATTCATCACCACAATCAATTGTAGAATATTTTCTTTTTTTTTTGGTATGTGGGTAGTTTCCTGGTTGGGAATTGAACCCAGGCCGCAGCGCTGACAGCACCAGCGCTGAAGCCTGAAGCCACTACACCACCAGGGAACTCCCTGTAGAATATTTTCAATCACCCCCAAAAGAAACATTCTACCCCTGAGCTGTCATTCCCCAACCTCCAAACCTAGGCCACCACCAATCCTCCTGGCTCCATGGATATGCCTGTTCTGGACATTTCCTATAAATGGAATATTACAATAGATAGGCTTTTGTGCCTGAGTTCTTTCACTTAGCATGATGTTTTTGAGGCTTATCCATGTTTTGTAACGTGGCAGTGTTTTATTCCTTTTTACAGTGAAATAATACTCCATTGTCTTAGAATAATTTTGAGTAAAGGACAGAGTTGGGTTATGCTTTGCCATGTGGAGAGTGGATTAGGGGGGTGTTGTGGGTTGAATTGTGTCCCCCAAAGAGATATACTGAAGTCCTAATTCCTGAACCTGTGAATGTGACCTTACTGGGAAATAGAGTTTAGGCCCATGGTCAAGTTAAGATGAGGTCATAGGGTGGGCCCTGAGCCAATATGACTGTGTCCTTATAAAAAAGAGAAATTTGGACACAGTCACAGCCATGTGAACACAGAGAACTGGAGTGATGTAGTCACAAGCCAAGGGACACCAACGATGGCAGCAAAGCACCTGAAGCTGGAAGAGGCCAGGAAGGATTCCCCACAGGTTTCAGGGGGAGCACGGCCCTGCCGACACCTTGATTTCAGACTTCTAACCTCCAGAACTTATGAGAGAAGTTTTGGTTGTTTTGAGTCTTCTGTTCAGTGGTACATTGTTACAGCAGCCATGGGCAACTATACAGGGAGAATAGAGGCAGGAGACAGGAAGGAGCCAGGCCAGGGCAGGATGTGGGAAGAAAGGAGGGGGTGAATTCAAGAACTACTTAGGAAGGCATTCAGAGAAAAAAATACCAGGAAACAGGGACACGTTTCAGACAGGAAGCCATCAAATTAACATGTGTCGCCTAAAGGTCGTCAGTATGCTGACCCTAACAGTTCGTGGCAGGCAGGTAAATGGCAAAACAGGACTAAAATGAGGACCAAAGAATAAGTTTCAGGTCACTATTAACCTTGCTGGAGCAGTTGCAATGGGGAGACAGGGTGGAGAGGCAGAGGCCTGACAACTGGGGGAGACTGGGAGGTAAGGACATGAGTGCTCCATGTGAGCCCAAAGGTGTTCATTTCTGCCAAAGTCTAGAGACAACCCCAGGTGTATGGAGTGATCAGCAGACTTAATTGTGATCCATTCTAGATGATTCTAATGGTGGAATGGTGACTTATAAAAAAATGAGTAAGATTTTGTTTTCTTAAGGACTTAGGAGGACTTAGGGATTGACTGAATGCAGAGAAGAAAAACCGAGATCTGTACTCAGATTTCTGATGTGAGAAATGACCCCATTTCTCTCTGATGTCACAGATGGGTGACTGACAAACACATCTTGGTTGCCTTTCTTATTGCATTAGGGGTAATTGTAGCTACTGTTTGCTGAGCACCTATTATGTTCTAATCACTGTTCTAAGCGCATGGATTAATGTATTCAACACTCACGACTTTGTGAGGTTGGACTATTACTATTCCCATTTCACAGGTGAAGGACAAACATATAAAATGGGGATGACAATGTCCTCTCTAACTACTCCCAGCTCTTGAGGGTCTCTGGTGCAGCAATGATCAGCACTAGCTGCCAGCAAACCACAGCCTGCAGGCTTGCACTGAGGTTGTGCAAAACCTGTACACTGAGCATCATGAAATATTGCTGAGAAAATTAAGGAAGACCTGAAATATATTTTTAAAAGAGAGATACCATATTCATGGATTGAAAGACTTGAAAAACTTTTAGTATTGTTGAAATGTCAATATGTCAATTCTCCCTAAACATCTGTAGAGTCAAAACAATCCCAGTTGAAATCCCAGCAGGCTTTTGTAGAAAGTGACAAGCTGATTTTAAAATGTATGGAAATGTATATGATCTAGAACAGCCAAAACTATTTTAACAAAGAACAGAATTGGAGGTTTTGCACTAGTTGATTTCAAGGCTTACTCTAACACTACAGTAATCAAGACAATGTGATACAGGGATAAGCACCAACAAATAGATCAAATGGAATAAAGCCTAGAAATAGACCCATGTGGATTAGTCAATTGATTTTCAATAAGTCTGTCAAGTTAATTCCAAGAGGAATGACTTTTTTTTCAACAAATGGTGCTGGAACACTTAACATGCAAAAAAATGAATCTTGACTAACTCATGTTATACACAAAAACTGGAAATAGACTTAAAAGTAAAATCTAACCACAATAAGTCTAACAATGAAAAATAAAAAAATTAAAAAAGGTACTCTAGGGAGTTCCCTGGTGGTGTAGTGGCTAGGCTTCAGCACTCTCAACGCCGAGGCCTGGGTTCGATTCCCAGCCAGGGAGCTACCAAAAAAAAAAAAAAAAAAAAAAAAAAAAAAAAAAAAAAAAAAAAAAAAAAAAAAAAAAAAAAAAAAAAAAAAAAAAAAAAAAAAAAAAAAAAAAGGTACTCTAAAAGAGAAAGCAAAACAAAAAAAAGTAAAATCTAAAACTATAAAACTTCTAAAAAAAAAAAACAAAAAAAGGTACTCTAGAAGAAAACATAGGAGAAAAACTTCTAGAAGAAAACATAGGAGAAAAATGTCATGACCTTGGAGGTAGGCAAACATTTCTTAGGTAGCATACAAATACCTAAGTACAAATAATAAAAATTAAAAAATTTAAAAATAAATATAAATAAAATAAAAATAGGTACATAATTAAAATGAAAAATATTAAAATAAAGTAACAAACATTACTTTTAAGTACAAATTTAAAAATGATAAATTGAATTTCATCAAAACTAAAAACTTCTGCTCTGCAATAGACGCCATTAAAAAAATTAAAAGGCAAGTACAGTAGACTCTCCATTAACCGGAACCCAAGCAACTGGCACTCTCAAGCAATGGGCAAAATATTTTGCTGGTTGCTTGAGAGTGCCAGTTGTGTGAGTTTCAGTTAACAGAGAGTCTTCTTACATTTATCTGGCATCTGACAGTTAACTGAGAGTCTACTGTATAGACTTGGAGAAAATAATCACAATATATTTACATTTTGAAAAGTACAAAAACTATATATTTATTATAAAAATAACTCTCAAATCAATAAAGAAGACAAACACCTTTATACAAGGCAAAATATTTATTATGCTCGTAACTACCAAAAGTATATAAATGAGTAATAAACTCATGAAAAAATACTTGATATCATTAGTCATCATAAAAATGCGACTCAAACCAAAATAAATATTTGAATGGCTTAAGTAACAAACACTGACATTACTGGGTCCGTAGGTGGCACACTCAGAGCTCTCATACATACCTTGCTGGTGGGAGTGCAAATTGGTAAAACGACTTTACAAAACAATTTCAAAGAATCGACTAAAACTGAACATCCGCATGTCCTGTGACCAGTTCCACTCCTCTGAAATGCACAAAGGTGCTCACCCCAAACCAGCCACTGTATGTTCCAGCAGCATTATCTGTAACTGGAACCAAGCCAAATGCCCATCGACAAAGGAATAAATACATCGATTAATTCCTACAACAGAGTGAACAAACCACAGCTCCATGCAACATAACGTTGAGCGAAAGAAGCCAGACACGAGAGTACATTTTTTTTGAAGTTCTGAAATGGTCAACACTGGGCACTGGTGTTAGAAGTCAGACGGTTGATCACTCCTGGGGACTGAGTGTGGACGGAGCCCCAGCTGGGCTGCTGGGGGCTGGGCTGGCTTGTTTCCTGGTCTGGGTGCTGATGGCACAGTTATGTTCATTGTCTGTGAAAGTTCACCAAGCTGCTCACTTTTAAGGTGGGCACTTTTGTGTGTTATGCTTCAACAGAAAGTTTGAAAAGACCGTGGAATGAAGGCATGCACAATTTGCATATTGAAAGACCCTGTTAAACTGCCTTCCAGAGAAGTTGTATCAATTCCTTTCAAGGTGGATGGAAGTGCCCATTGCCCCAAAGACTTGCCGGCAGTGGCATCACCGATCTTTTTCATCTGGGTCAATCTGGTAGGTGCAAAATGATGTCTCCAGGTTTACTTCATGTAGTGGTGAGAATGGCGAAGCCACAGCACCACCTGGAGTTTTGTGTACATACTGAAACAGACGTATCTCCCCAGGTAACTCATGGATGATAAGAACGTCTGGTACTGTTAAGGGCCACAGAGTTCACCCTTGAAGGCTGTGACTGCTGGGTTTCCTCAACTCTGACAGATGCCCTTATGGCCAATTTGGGGCATTAAGAGTTTCCTCCCTTCTTCCAGCAGGTTCCTTCAGATTCACTACCAAATCACAAGGAGATGCTCCAAGCTTTTTGGCGAACACTGGAATGCTTTCATTTTCAGTTCCCCCCAGCCAAAAACAAATACAAAAAACTGTTTCTTGTCTATAGGACACTCATTTTATTTTATGTTTTAACATGGAAAAAGGAAGAAAAGCAAGAACAGCCCTGACAAGCCATAATGTTCCTACAATGACTGAACAGAGGGTAGCAGCAGCTCTGAGGTTAGTCTCTCCCTTCATCCATTTATTTCTCTATTTTTAATACTTTGAATTGGGGAAGGAATTTCCGGGAGCCATAACAGAAAAGGGATTGAGATCTGACAACCCAAATGTGGATAAATTTTGAGTGAGTAAAGTCACCATAAACAAAGCCAAAAGTAGCAGACTGGGAGAAATGTCTGTCACATCTATGATGAAACTTAAGATCCAGCATATATAAAGAGCTACTACAAACCAATAAGAAAATGAAAAAGAACTTAGGAAAAAATACAGTCAAAAGATTGGAGCCAGCACAGGAAAGGAAATACAAATGGCCCAGAATAATATGCAAAGATACCCAGGTCCACTGGCAATCAGGGGAAATAAAAATAATGTAAGTCAGTAAAACCTATATGGAAGGACATTTGGGACAATCTAGCAAATGCCTGTGAAAATGCACCTTCCCTTGGACTAGTAATTCCACCTCCAAAAATACATCCCATTGATACCCATGTATCTGGAAATCACATATGTAAAAGGATATCCATGCCAGCTCTGTTTGCTTGTCTCTCTATAAAGACCCAGTCAAACGTGTGGCATAGCCATGCAATGGCTCACGCTGCAGCCATGGTAAAAAAACGAACAGGCTCACTGGTTCATAAAGATCTTCAAATTACACTACACACATGTTGTAGAATCATGGGTGGTATGATTCCCGTGTTTGGAAAAATCAGAACATTCCATTTCCACATGTACATGTAACTGAATAGAACTACATCAGCCAACTCGACCTATGGTTAGCCGGGAGACCAGTGAGGGGGCAGCTGATCCTGTCTGTGCATGAGATGGTAGGGGCCCAGGTGGGACAGGAGAGGAGGGGACTGGCGGTCAGATTCTGGATCTATATTAAAGGAGGAGCTAATGGGATTGGCTAAGAAAGTGCATATATGTGGGAGAGGGCCCAAGGTGACAGTGAGGTCCTTGGCCTGACTGGGTAAATGGAGGTGCACTATTACTGATCTGGGACAGAGGCCTCTGATTTGGGGAACACAAACTCTCAAAAGTAAAGCTCAAACATCTTGGTTGGTGGAGAGAGACAGACAAAGACAGACAGGATATATGAATGATAATTGGCTGAATGAATGAGCATCAATTAAAAGCTGACTGACTGAGAAGGGCTATCTATCCCAGGGAAGCCGGATTCAGCTTTGGCTGTGTTAAGCCTGAGATGCCCATTAGGTTTCAAGTGTTGATGCCAAGAAGGCAGCTGGATACGGAAGGCAGCTGGGCTCGGGGCTGTGGTCAGGGCTGGGGGAGAGGCCGGGTGTGGTCAACAGGAAGCCAAGAGTCTGAGATCACAGGAGGTGAGAGCACACAGAGGGAGGCGAGGGCAGGCCCATCTGTATTAGGGAGGAGAGGAGGGCTGAGCAGAGGAGCCCAGACGTGACAGCCAGGGAGCGGGGAAATTTATAGCAGGGGTACTCCTCACAAGACAGGAGGCATTTCAGGGAGGAAGTATGTGGCCAGAGTCGCAATGGGGTCAGCTGAGGACTGTCCACAGGCCCTGCAGCAGGAATGGCCCTGGTGACCATGCTGGAGGTGGGTCCTACAGTGCAGCCTGTGAACACCCACACCCTCCTCACCAACTCTCAAAGTGAAATGCGTGGAAGGGCCAGTGCCAGTCTCCCTAGTCCAAGGGAAAGCAAAGGCTGTGAGTACAGACTCAGGCGAGGGCAGCAGCAGAGGTGCCAAGATCCTGCCCCCAAATCTGAAGTCCCTGCTCGGGCACATCTACCCCAGGACCCCTCGGACGGAAGGCACAAGAGCAAGACTGTGGGGAGGACCAACAGGGGCAACTGCTCCTTTCCGGGTGGGTAGGAGCAGGGTTTAAGGTCCGACTCGGTGGGTAAGAATTTATTCACACCTGCTCCCCAAAGGGGTGGGGGCAGGCCATAGTTCTGGGCCCAGGAGAGGGGCTCAGGAGGAGCCCTAGTCCCTGCCCTGGGCTCACACGTGCTGTCTCCGGTGCCGCAGCACCTCCGTGGGTGTGAAGAGGAAGTCCTGCTGGCAGGCCTCGCAGTGGTAAGGCCTCTGCAGGGCTGATGTCTTCTGCAGGGGCTCGGAGACGGCTTCCTCAGCCCCTAAGAGAGAGAAGGGAGGCTGAGGGGGTGCTCTGCTGCAGGCTCTCAGCCCCCTACTAAATCCCAGGGGCTCAGGCTCTCCCAGCCTTTGGGGAACCTGGCTGTGCCTCCTCTGGGAAGCCTTCCTTGATTAATAGGCACACACAGGCAAGTCTGTTCTCTGTGTCCTGCGGGAGAGGCAGAGATACTGAAAGAGACAGACTGGGACAGCCCTGGAGTGGGGAGTGTGCATGGCACTGTGTTGGGGTCCGTCCACTGCAGCATCCCCTGGGTAAGAACGGAGTGGACGTGGCTGAGACAGAGACAGCTGTGGGACAGAGCCACAGAGAGAGAAACAGAAACACAGAGGCGGACCACAGAGAGACCACAGACAGACAGAAATGAGAAGGAGGGGGCACTCTTGGCCCTCCTCAACCCGGGCTCCAGGGTTCTGTGATCAAGTCTATATGTGACACCCATCAGGCAATCCCCAGTGTCCAGTGAATGCCCAGGAGCACAGGAAGCAACCATGGGGCAGCCAGATGCCTGGGTGGGCACAGGCACCCAGCCCCTACAGCCATGTCCTTACCTGAGGGGCCGTCCTGCGGGGCCTTGGGGCAGGTGTTCTCATGGGCAATGCGCTCCAAGGGTGTCAAGGGCATGTGGAGGTCGCAGTGGGGGCAGGTCCAGAAGGTGCGGAGACAGTCATTATACAGATCCGTGTCGCTCTGTGGCAGGCAGGCCATGTCAGGGCTTAGCTCCCTGCCCCTACCCCACCACAGCCAGCCTAGGACCCTTCCCCAAACCCCTAGGGACTGGCAGGCCAAATTCTGAAACTTCACCCCTGGACTAGGTTGGAATATGGTGGGGGAGCTCCCTAAAATCCTATCTTCAGGGGCAGGAGGGTGAAGGGCCAAGGTGGGGTCCATGCTCACCGTGAGACAGTTGTAGGTGAGGAAGTCAGTGACTGTGTAGCCCCCTTTGGTGGGGTGGGGGGACAGGGTAGAGTTGCCAAAGAGGCTGGGGAGACAAGGAGAAGTTGTGATGGTCTGGGGTCCCACATAGAGGTTCTGGGCTTCCAGCCCTGTGAGCCGCCGGAGGCTGTAGGGAACCTGAGGAAAGAGAGACGGAAGATGGTCTCAGGGAGACATTATCAGACCACCTGGATCCAGCTGTGCCTGAAGCCCACCCCTGGACTTTTCACTTATGGGGGCCAAGCTAATCATAACATGGTGTCAGATACTCATGACCAGAGCCTTGTCTAAAACATGCCCTGATGGCCCATCCCCCATCTCAAATGCCTTCCCCAGGCCCCTCCCGTGCTCTCTGCCCCTTATGGGAACACATCCAAACCTTGAGTCTGGCTACCTTGCCCCTCCTCCCTCCAACACATCACCCTGTTCCTCTTTCCCTGGCTCCACTCTCCAGGAAGTCACCCTGGATTGCACCCTTCTCCCCTACCCCTGCCACGTGTAATAGAATCAGGATCAATTCTCAACTCACCACCTAAGATGGGGGATTGGTTTCAAATCTGTTCTGTCCAATTCTTTCTGTCTGTCCTCCATGGGGACAGCTTCCCTCTCACATCTTGCATGCCCTTCACTATTACTGAAGGGTAACCTGCACTACGCATGGAGTATGTCAGGCTTGTCCAACCTGTGGCCCAAGACAGCTTTGAATACGGCGCAACACAAATTCTTAAAACATGAGAAGATTTTTTTGTGACCTTTTTTTTTTTTTTTTTTAGCTCATCAGCTATTGTTAGTGTTAGTGTATTTATGTGTGGCCCAAGACAATTCTTCCAATGTGGCCCAGGGAAGCCAAAAGGTTGGACATCGCTGCAGTGGGTGATTAATAAGCATCTGATGAATAAGGGCTACAGGGGTGAACAGCATGGTCTCTGGAGCCAGGCTTCCGGAGTCAAAGCCTGGCTCTAACCCTTACCGCTGTGTAACCTTGGGTTATCATCAACCTCTCTGGTTTGAAAACCCCCAAATGTGTGCACATGAAGTGCACTGGAAGTCAGGCATTCCAGAGTCGTAATCCTGGTGGCGGGTACCCCCTCGGGCCCAGGTGGCACAGGCACCTTGGATGCTATGAACTGCAGCAGCTCCCTGCTCAGCGCTGCCACCTCCTTGCGGATGACCTGAGCCTCTGCATCCTCCTCCTCCTCCTCTGGCCGCCGCCGCTGGGCCTGATGAGCCAACTGCCGGTCCAAGGCCTGTTCCCAATGGGCTCGGAGACGCAGGGAAGCCGCCAGCAGCTTGACAGCACTCTCACTATCCTCAAGCTGGAGCTCCAGCCAGCCGTCGGCCACCAGGCGGGAGCAGTCACCATTGGTGTCCAGGGACCGGCTGAACAGCAAGAGGCACTGGAAGAGAGGGGGCAGAAGACAGGCAGTGGGTAAGGGACAGGATGTCATCTCAGAGGGGACCCCACCCGGCTGGGCTCCTGCTCACCCCCTCACTCATTATCCACCTCTCCACCCATCCACCTGTCCATCCATCTACCTGTCCACCCATCTACCTGTCCATCCAATGTATCCATTAGTTCTCTCACCCATCCACCTATCCACCCATCCACCTGTCCATCCAGTGTATCCTTCCACCCGCCTCCACCTTCCATCTACCCGCCACAGTAAACATTCACTACATGCCTACTCTGTGCGCAGCACCCTTGTTCACAAGTGTGAACAAGATAGACGAAGTCCCACAACTGTGCAGATTAGAGCTCACTTTCATGGGGTCAGTGGAAAACATGGTGTCAACAAAATCTCCTGAGGCTTGGGGGAGCCTGAAGGAATCCCCTCTTTCCTCTACCTTCCCTGGGGTTGAAGTGAGGGGGACCTGGTAATGGGGACACCCATCCGATGAGTAGGACAGGCATTAGGTGTGGTATGTGGCCCTGGTACTCTGGCTTGGCCACTTGCCAGTGAGTGTGGCTTAGGCAAGTGACATCCCCCCCTTGTCTCCCCAGAGCCTCATTTCCTCAATAGTGAGAATCACGGTCGGCCTAGAACTGCAGGGTGGCATGCAATGAGCACACAAAGCGTGGCGGTAAGTGCTGTCAGGACTCACTTCCTGGCTGCAGGCACGTATACAAGTGTATCTGCCATCTGAGCACGTCCTCGGCCTCCACCAGGTCCAACTGCCATTCTCTTCCACCTGACACTGCAGTCACCTCCTTGCCAGGCTCCCCGCTTCCACTGCACCTCAGACCCTGTCCCAGCTCTCTTCTGAACCCTTCTGCGAGTTGGTGGGGGTGCTCCGGTCTCACCCACCTGACTTCATCTCTCTGACCTCATTTCCAGCCACAGTCCCTCACCAACTCTGTTCCAACTATTCCCTGTGCACGAGAGGCATGCATGTGCCACACGGCCTTTGCACTTGCTGTTCCTTCTGCCTAGGCCACTCTTCCCCCAGGGATCCTAAAGCTCCCTCTCTTCCTTCCTCCAGGTCATTGCTCCATTCTCAATGAGGCCCACCCAGATTGCCTTTTTTCATACCAGAACCTGTCCCCTACCCTCACCCCCAACCCATCCCTCCTAATCGCCTTACCCTATTCTTTTTATTTTCCCCCAAACTTATCACCCTCTAACTTTTCATTTAGTGCTGTCCTGTGTGTATTGCCATTGTCTGTCCTCCTCTGCTGGATGTCAGCTCCCGCAGAGCAGGGACCTTCAAAGGTTCCTGGCACACATAGGGCACTCAGCAAGAAATTGTTGAATGAATACAAGAATGAAACAATAGCAGCCAACCAACGGGGGTGGGGGTGGGGGGGGGGGGGGGGGGGGGGGGG
>PVJL010003830.1:20501-43656 GCA_004026885.1 Lyroderma lyra | reverse complement strand
GGCCCACCCCACCCACCAATTTCCCACTCATAGGCCCCACGCCCAGCCATTCCCCCGGGGGGGGGGGGGGGGGCTGCCTGTCCCACCTGGGCCATTTACCCATCCATATACGCTCACACAGGTAATGATAAAATGTCTGTGACTTAGTTTGAAATACCTTGTCATAATGAATATGACTTTGGCTATTTGGTGATGTTAATATTGTTAATCTTCTTAGGAGTGGTAACAGCATTATGGGAATGTTAAAAAAATAACAGTCACTTTTATTATTACTAAATGATATGATACCTGGGATCTGCTGTAAAGTGCTCCAGCAAGAAGAAAATACAGTAAGGGGACAAGAAACAATGATGGCAAAATGCTGACAGCTACAGAAGCTGGGTGAGGCTTAGTCACACTCTCCACTTGGATGATGCACCGAAAAATATTTTTCAAAATTAAAAAATAAAGGAGAAAAACAGAGTAATATGAAGAGGGTAAACTGACTAGGAATTTACAGCAGTTAAAGATTAGAAGTTTCAAATTCTAACTTTGAGGTTGGAAATGATAAACCTTATCTTTCTGAGTTAACATTTACCATTGTAAATATTAATGCTCCTTTGTTTACAAACAAGAAGAGGAGCTGTGTTCCTGAGCTCAGACAAAGCATAGGCTAGTTCTCAGGTTGCAGGAGTAAAACCCCCCAGGAGCACACCCCCAGCTGGGACACAGCCTGGCCTGGGTGCAGCTGCTCGGCTGAGGAGGCTTTTATGGCTTGGATTCGACTAGAAGGGGGGCTGGATCCACTGCCTGAATGCCGCCTTCCATACCCTCCAGGGCTGGGAAGTCCCAGAGTGCAAGCAACAGGTCGCCTGACAAGCTGAAAACTCAGTCTTGGGAATGGCCACAGTGCTGGGGTCTGCCTACACCAACCATGGGAGGGCAAGGCTCAGCATGGAGGCGAATTTGCCACGGCCACACCGCCAGGTCTGGCTCTTGGGACCTCCCCCACTGCAGGCCCCACCTCAGCAGCAAAGGCAGAGTGTGGGGAGGAACAAAGGGGGGACCTCCCTCCACTTGGGCTCCCAGTACCTTGGCTCCCTTCGCTGCCCCTGGCCTCTTTCTCCTGTACATGCAGCACCTCGGGGCTGCTGGCGAAGACGCAGGTGGGGTGCAGCACGGTGCCCTGCTTGGCCTGGGTGTGGAAAATCTGGAGGGGCCAAAGGCAGGCGCCAGGTGACAGAGGCCCTCAGAACTGCTCCTCCTGCTGCCCGGAATGCTTCTCCTCCACCTTCTTGGCCAGGTCCCTCCTCCATGTCTCAGCTCAGAGGTCCCCTCTGCCAGGAAGCCCTGCCTGACCCCTGCCCTGGCTGGTCAGACGCCCCTCTGTCCCTGCAGCCCCTGGGCTTCCCATCCCAGCCCCATCCACTCTGGGTCATCTGTCTGGGAACAGGTTTGTCTCCCTCACCGGACTGCGAACCCTAGGAGGACAGCACAAGGGCTGTTTGGGTCACAGTCATGTCCCCAGCACAGAGCAGGTACTGGGCAGGTGTGAATAACAAAGCCATATGGGCACTGGGAAAAGGAAGGAGACCCACCTGGTCTGAGTCCTTGCGGCCACTATTGAACGGGTCCGGGATGGCGAGCTGGGGGTAGAGGCCCCTGCCCAGCACCAGCTTGAGCAGGACCATCTGGTCCTGGGTCAGGGCCTGGGCCAAGCTGGCGGCTGCCTGCAGCTGCTTCAGATTGTGACGCAGCTTAAACTTCACATCCTGGTGGGAAAAGGGGAAGGTAGGGTCCCAAGGGGCTTGTACCAGGATATGTGGACCCAAGGGGTTCTGTAGACTTCTGGGGCCAGGTCCTATGCATGGAATCCCGGCTCCTGAGGCGAGGGCAGGGCTGTGTCCCTTAAGACCCCCAGGACAGGTCGTGTCCCCTCAGATCCCCAGGACAGGGTTGCATCTCCTCATACTCCCAGGACAAGGCCAAATCCCCTCAGACCCCCGGGGCAGACATGTCTCCACTCTGGTGAACTCCAGCCCTTCACCCCAGGCACCAGACAGCCCCATGGTGCCTTACCTGGATGTCCACATTGTCACCGGCCCCCCGAGGGGCTGTACTACCCCGATCCTCATCGCTGGAGCAGCCGTCCTGGTCCTCCTGCAGACAAAGCACCTTGCGCCTGCGTCCCCCGCTCTCCTCGTGTTGTCGCTTCAGTTGGTACAGGGCTTGGCGCTCCCGGCGCTGCTGTAGCCGACTGTAGCTGTCCCCCGGCTTTGGGGCCTGGGCCCCGGCCAGCAGCCCATGGTCCTCCAACAGCTCCTGGGGTGGACAGGGCCCAAGAGAGAGACACAGGGCAGGCTGAGTGAGCTCTGGACCCAGACACGTGTTCAAACCTGGGGCCTGCCACGTGCTGGCAAGCAACCTCACCATTCTGAGACACAATCTTCCTCAAATTGAAAAGAGGTACCTCCTTGCTGGGGCTGCTGGGAGCTGAAATGGACCACATAAGAACAACCCTTTGCACAGTGTGGGCACAAGTGACTGCTCCATGAAAGAGAACCGTTATTGTCAGCCAATGAACTCCTAGGCTGCAGACAGGAAGGAGAGGGGGAGGGAGGAGACAAGGCCAGATGACTATCACCAGGATCCCCCCGGAGGGCTCCTGTCACAGCTCCAAACTGTCTCCTACAGGCCTGCACCAGCCCCTGTGGCTTCTACACTAATGGTTCTCAGGAGTGTGGTCCTCCGACCAGCGGCAGCATCTGGGACATGGGAACTTGTCAAAATGCCAAGTCCTGGGCCCCATTCCAGAAAACCAAGTCAGAATCTTGGGGGTGGGGCCAGAAATGTGGATTTAGCAGACCTCTGGGGGAGTCTGATGGGCATTAGAGACCCCATGACCTCTACCCTGCCCACACCTTGAAAACAGTCTTCGAGTGACCCTGCTGGATTGGACCCTGTTTCTTGCTGAACCCCAATTAACAGAGGATGTAGAATACTGTGTGAGGTACAAAAAGAGACAGACAGACACACACACATACACACACACACAGAGAGAGAGAGAGAGAAAGTCAGAGGTGGAAAGGGAGGGAAGGAAGGGAGGGAGAGAGAGAAACCCACCTAGGGCCTTCTGCTCTAGAAAGCCAGAGGCATTGAAAGATGTTGACAATGGTCAGGACATCACTGGTCCCTAACACAGGGAGCCCTAAAATTGCATGGGAGGCCTTGGTCGGGTGACCACCCACTCTGGGCCTCAATCTGCCCATCTGCTACCACAGGGAATAAATTACCCCAGAGACACTTTCATTTTATTTACATTCCACAGCACACACCTGACCACTAAGAAGTACAGTATGTAGCAGCAGATCGTGTACTCAAATGGAAAGCCATCCGTGGTGCAGAAGCACACAACCACAACAAAATCACCCACACTCACTGTGAAGCTATCCCAGCTTCAGAGGCAGAGCTGAAGCCCAGGGTCGCACTGTTAACAAACGGCAGAGCTGGGATTCGCTGCCTGGGACATCGGGCTCCAGATTTGATGCCCCCAACCATCTCTCTATTCTGCCTCCCAGCACACAGCCCTCATGGCCAGCACCCCTGCTTCACAGGGCAAGGTGATTCATGCGGATATGACTGCTGACCCTATACAACCCCAAAGGAAGCCCTCCAGGATTTCTACCCCTTTATCCTGCCCAGGGCACCCCCACGCCTGGTCGTCTGAAGGTGGGGGAGGTGGGTATAGGGTAGGACTCTGATCACTCTGTCACAATAGGAAAGAGGCTGAGTTCTGGATTGTGCTCATGGGCACACACTCTGCCTCCCCCGACCCTGGCCACCTAGGTGTGGTTCTGGTCCTGCCTGCCTGGGCGTCACCACCCTGCACTCTGGTCCTGAGCCTCACCTTGAACTGGCGCCGCAGGTTGGCCATCTCGTATAGCCGATGCTCCTCTATGCCCCGGCGGCGGCACCACTTGCGTGAGTTTCTGCTCTGTTCAGATTTCACCTGGGTGGAGATACAGATACAAGGTGCTAGGGCCTGGCCAGCTAGGGGAGGGGACAGGGGCCGACACACCACCCAGACTACCCTAACATGGGCCCTAACACCAGTCACAGGGAGGATGCAAGGTGGGAGACATGTCAGCCCTCCCTGCCACCTGCTTTCATCCTTCTTCCAGGTCTCAGCCCCACTGCCCGCTCCTACAGGAAGCCCTCTCAGACCACATGTGGTCAGACATGTGCTCCAGGCTCTCTCAGTTCCTTGGAATCCTCATCACAGCCCATTCGGGGTGGTCACTGTACAGGGATGGGTCTGTTTCCTGCACTAGACTAGGAGATTATGATCACCACTGGGTCCTGAGCACTGCCCAGCACAGGGCCAGGCCCAGATTACGGGATCAGGGAACATGTGTTGGATATACATTTGCCACCCTAGGAGTATGGACTTTCTCCAGATGGCACTTGGTTTTAATCAGTGCTTCACGAACGCCACACTCCCCCTCAAGCCTGGGCCTCTGCACATGCTGGTCTCATGAATGGTGGAGACGAGGTCTTCCAGCCAGATGGGAGTGAGGGGTGGCCCTGCCGCCAGCCTCACCTGCACCCAGGTATTGAAGACATTGAAGAGCGTGAAGGGGTCACCCTGGTCACTCTCCAGGGGTCGCCGTGCTGCTGTACACTCCAGGTTGCTCTGGGCACTGCGGGTGAAGGGTGACTGGATGCTGAGGGCGGCCGCGATGGTGAGCACAGGCTCCACCAGGTGGAACATGGAGCCCAGGATCAGCATCTTCCCTGGGAGGGTGGGGGGCACAGGGACCAAGGTGAACACTGCCCTACCCTCGTCCCTCTTTCTCGCTCACAAAGGCCCCCAGGAGCCAGACGGACAGAATCAAACCCACACTCTGTGCTTTTCAATCATGTGACTTTGGACAAGGACTCAGTTTCCCATCTGTAGGATGGAGACAACCACAATTCCCACCTCCTCAGGCATGTGGTGGGCACTGTTAAGTGCTGGCTGCTACTGTTATCAATGTCACCATCTGCCTTGCTATCCCTGCACCCCCTCCCTGCCCTCCTGGCTTTATTTTTCTTCCTGGCATTCATTTTGACCTGCCATGGTAGTGCCTCTCTCCTCCCTCTAGAATGTACCTCCACAGAGCTGTAACTTGGCCTGCCTGGCACACAGCAGGCACTGACTTTTGTGCCTATCTCAGGGTGACTCTTTCTGGCCATCTCTGTTGAAGTCAAGGTGGAAGCAAAGGAAGATGGAGAGGAGGCAGAGAGAGGGAAAGGAAAGGGGGGGAGGGAGCAGGAGTAGGGTGGGGAAGAAGGGAGGACAGGGAAGAACGGAGAGAAGGAGGAAAAGCAGTAGGAACAGTCTCACATGGTGAAAAAACATTTCCTGATGCTCAGGCCCTCGGCACCTGTCCCATGGTCAGTGGCCTATAAGTCATGCGTCTGACTCATCCTTAGAGGTCCCCATGACTGCCTTCCCAGAAAGTTCCTGTTACACATCTAGCCTCATAAGACAAAGGCAGGAGGCAGTAAAAGAGTCTGCCCCAGGACCCCAGCTCCATCACCTCAGTCCCTCCACCCCTCTGTGCCTGTTTCCCGATCTGTGAAGGGCATAAGGGCAGCATCCATCTGCCATGAGGACAAACTGTGTTTCACCCTGTGAAGAGTTTAGATTGCCCAACTGGTGACTGTGCCATCTGGGCCCAGAACCACACAGCACTGAGTCATCTGTGCCTCTTGCCCTGCAGGCTGGGGAGCAACCAGTGTCAGCCCATCTGGGGGGTACCTCCCAGCTCTGCCCACTGCATGACCCTGGGCCAATGAGTGATAGCCTTTCTGTAAGCCTCACTTTCCTCTTTGGGAAAGTGAGTGTCACTCACTCCTATCCCAAGGGAGATGACACACCTAACATACTTAGCATCCTGCCTGACCAAATGCAGGATCTATCACTCTCCTGTTCCATGCCCTTGGGTATAGCTCTCCACCCCACCCCCTGGCTAAGCCTCAGTTTCCTCATCTGTACAACAGGGGTGCCTACAGGCCCTATCCTCACTATATGAGAATGAAGTAAGTCCATAAAGCCTTTCACTGGCATACAGGTAATGCTCATGGAACATTCCTTTTCTTCTCAAATCTGATTCTCCTTGCTTTATCCCCAATTCTTTCAAAAACAAACAGAAATAACTTCACAGCCATGGGAAGCCATCAGAGGTGGTGGTCTCCACCTCCTGTCTGCACTGAAGCTCCATTTATTGCAACGATGGGGACTTTAATGATATTAACACAGGCAGATGGTTCTGCTGAGCATCACGCTTAAGAAATGGTGCCACGGGTGGCCATGCTGAGCTGGAAATATTCTGTGGGCCATGGATTTTGGGTAGAAATAGAAAGTCTTGAGTCAGGAGAATCAGGCAAGACAAACATGCCTGAGTTAGCACATTCTTCTGGAGGGGCAAGGATGACGCACGAATAAGTAAGAGGAAGGGGTTTCGAAATCCTTATGACCCTTGCAAAAGAGGGGTGTGAGAGCACAACTGGGGACAGGCTGGGCAGCATGGTGCCTGTTTGTTATTGTTGTATCCCTGGCACCTAAAACAGTGTCTGGCACAGAGGACTTGGGAATGAATGAACAGGGCCTGGAGAAGGATCAGGCTTGTCCATGAGTCACTCGGAGAGGAGGCAGAGCCCTGCACCCACCCGGTGCCCTGTGTGATCACCCCAAGGCGAGGGTCCCTCACCGATCACGACATCTACAGGCAGCTGGGCCAGCAGGGACCCGATGGGGGTGAGGCCCTCTGAGCTGTCCAGGGCTCCCTGGTCCCGGAGGTAGAGGATGGCCGTTTCTAGGCTGGCTGGTGATGGAGGTTCAATGAAGGGGAAGCTTCGGGGGTCTCCCATGCTCATGCTCTTCATCTGGAATGAGACACATTCCCCCTCAGGAATAGGGGACACATGAGTCACTGTGGAGCACTGAGAAGGCTCAGGGATCACAAACTCATGTTATTTTAAAACTCCCAATGTCAAGGCCTAGTACAGAGGAAGGGGAGAAGGGCCATTGTCTTCTGTCTGTCTGCCTGTCTGCCCAGCACCTCTTCTCCCAGACTCTGGCCATGTAACGAGCACATGATCTAAACTGGACCAGTTCAGGTGTCTCAGCCCTTGGACATAGCAAATGACTAAGGAAGAAGCACATGATCTGAGCTGGGCCAATCAGAATCCTTCCCTGGGACTGCAAACTGGAGCTGGGAGAGAGAAATTCCAGCATCCTCTCTGGTT
The DNA here is from genome assembly GCA_004026885.1 of Lyroderma lyra. Classification (NCBI taxonomy): domain Eukaryota; kingdom Metazoa; phylum Chordata; class Mammalia; order Chiroptera; family Megadermatidae; genus Lyroderma; species Lyroderma lyra. Next base: position 36,384 of record PVJL010003830.1, on the reverse strand, counting down.
GTGAAGGGCCGGGATGGAAGCCCAGAGCTGCTGTGGTTATTTTTGCATGGCCTGGAAATTAGCCAACCCACCATGGGTGGAAAAATCCTTAACTATTCCTAAGCTTGACCTCCTCCCACCCACTATGGATACACAAATCCATAAAATCCTCTTTTCTGCTTATGAGAGTTTGAGTTGGGTTTCTCTCACTTTCAACCAAAGAAATTCCATTAATTCAGAGGCCAGAGGGGCAGTGGGTGGTGGGGAAAATGAAGTGAAACACACACCTATCACTGGGCCTTGCATGATCCAGAGGAAGGCTCAGAGAGCCTGGAGGCACAGCCTAAGTCTCCCAGTGAGGTGGCCTGCTCACCTGGCCCTGATCTAAAGGGCGTCAGACAATCTACCTATCCACATGGCAACCAGCCATTCCATCTTCCCCCTTGCTCACATAACCTTGATGTTGTCTTGGATATCACCCAATACCCATTAAAAGACCTTTAAATTAGAAGCTCTGGGCAGGGAGTAGGGCGCTTTTTTTAAGCTCTCCAAGTGATACCAAGTGTGTGGCTGGGGCTGAGAATCAGTGCTCCAATCAAGTCTGGCACTGCCATTGTTCCTGACAATTGCAAGTCATAGAGTGGGCACATATGACCCAGATGTGCCAATCAGATGGGTTGGGAAATCAGCCAGGGGGCTGGGAAAGGCTCCCATGGCCTTTCAATGAGACACACAAAGAAGGGCAATCTGTTGCTGTCTCTGAATAGTAAAGGAGGAGGAGATGATGCCCATGGCTGCCAGAGCCAGGTTGCATTCATGATGCAGGCTTGGAGCATGACAGCCTCAGATGAAATCCCAGTTCTGCCACTTGCCAGCTGTTGTGACCTGGGTCAAGTTACTTTACCTCTCTGTGCATCTACTTCCTCATCCTTACATTGGAATGATAAGATTACCTACCCCATAGAGTTTTTGAGGATCAAACAGTTATATACATAAAACACTTATAACAGAGCCTAAACCACAGTAAGCACTAGGCAAGTGTTTTTTATCATCATCATCATATTATTATTATCAGGAAAGCTACTGATAAACTGAGGTTGGAAAGACAGAAAAGCCCAGGTCCTTTATGACATGACTGATGGATTTAAATAGCCTCACCTGGAACCTCTTTATCTCAGGGTTTCTTGTTATATGAAACAGTACATTTTCCTTACTGTTCAAGCCAGTGTTTTTCAAACAACAGGATATGTGGGTCAGAAGCACCATGAAGTGGGTCACAACCAGCATTTTTAAAAAATCAAATGAACAGACATTATCAGCATGTGTCACCCATAGGAAGGGGCTGTTTCGCACCATACATGCACATGTGAGCCTACCACCCACTGCTCCTCACTTTATTTTCCTTCTTTTTCCTGAGCATAGAGACTACACTTCCCAGTTTCCCCTGCAGTGAGGTGTGGCCTGAAGGCAGCTCTAGTCAGGGTGAATGGAAGGGAAGAACACTTCTGTAGACTGACCCTCAAAGCAACCCCCCGAACGCATATCCCATGCTCCTTTCCCCTCAGTGGCTGACAGAAGTGATGAAAATGATGGAGCCATGAGAGGGAAGGGGCCTGGGTGCCTGAATAAAGGAAACTGCCCACCAACCTGAGAAGGAAAGTTCTGTTGTGTTGGCCATTCTGGGAATAGGTCTATTTGTCTAAGAGTAACTACTGAGATATGAGCAGTGACATGACACGTATCAAGAAACTCTGGTTCTAAAAGCCACTACTTGATGAGTTTTCTGCAATAGCTAAAGGCACTCTGAGTCAAGAGGTTCCTCTCATGACCCTGTGGACTGTGGATTTGGGGAACAATTCTGTCCTCAGTGCAGTATCATTTGGAGGGGATGAGCGTCCCTCAGTGGCCTGGCCAGCCCTGTCCTTCCTGGCTCTGAACCCTGGGACTAATCCTATCTAAATGTCTCCTATTCCTCCCTAGCCCCACCCTCACCTGCAACACCAGCGCATCCAGGGCTACCCTCCGAATCTCCGGGACTGCATAGGGGGCGAAGGCATCGTAGTCTGATTCGGCATAGAGGCGGAAGCAGACGCCAGGGCCTGTGCGGCCTGCCCGGCCCTTCCGCTGCTCGGCACTGGCCTGACTGATCCAGAACTCCTGCAGCCGCTGCAGTTTGGCCTGGGGGTCGTAGCTCATCTCCTTCACCTTCCCTGGGCAGGGAATAGAGGGGCAGGGAGGAAGAGCACCTTATGCAACAGGCACACAGGCCTGCACACGCCTGGCCCTCTCCCCAGACCTTCATTCCCTGACACTCTCACTGACTCCTTATCTCCATTAACACTGAGCAACAGCTCATTCTGGGCCCAACCCCCACATTTTGTTAATGTAATCTTTTGTTTGCTCATTCTCACATCTTTTCATCTACTTGCTCAAGCCTTTGTTTATCCATTGTTTCAGTCATGTGACAAATATTATGAAGCACCTACTACATGGCAGGCACTGTATTCGGCACTAAAGATACAGGTGCAAACAAAACAAAGTCCCTGGCCTCATGGGGCTGAACAAACACCTTGATCACCAATTCTAAGACCAACCTGTTTTCACATTGTGTTGTCTCTTAAAATCAATGGCATGTCCATGTTTAATGGACAGCACTTTAAAACTGCTTTAATGATACATAAAATTGTGGAATGTTTTATCATCACTGGCCTCCCAGATTCAATACTATAAAGTGACTGCTAACATTGACTGAATTCATGGGGCTCGCACATGAGTGGAGGAGGCAAACGGTAAACAAACTCAACTAAAGAATCATGCCAGACGCTCAGGTCAGCACTAGAAAGAAGGAACAAAGCGTGTGTGGTCAGATGCAAAGCACTGGCTGTTAGCAAGATCTCAGGGAGGGAGCGAAGATTTGCCAGCTGAGATGCTGCCTGGTATTTTAATCTCCCCTCCAGTTTGTTCATGATGGAGAATTTTAAACATGAACAAAAGTGAACAGAATTGCAAGCGAAACCCTCCTGTTCAATCACCCAGCCACTGCTCCACAGCCCTAAATTCCACCTACTCCCTACTACGGTCTGGTGTTCCCTTGCTACATCCACACATCTTCAAACCCCACCCTTCTCTCAGGTCCCTGGGGTGGCTGGGAAAGCAGCCCTTACCAGAATCTACTACGAAGCGGATCCCATCAATGGTGACCGAGGTCTCAGCAATGTTGGTGGAGAGAATGCATTTCCGGACTCCAGGAGGAGCCACGTCGAATACCTGGGGGAAAGTAAGGAGGTGACACCAGGGACTAACTCAGCCCTATCGACCCCCAGCATGTCCCACGGGCATTTCACACACATACGTCTGAAGGAGCCTCAGTGCCTTCCACAGAACCCTTTCCTCCTCCAGTTTCCATCTCAGAGATGGCTCATCCTTTACCACATCACCTGGGCCAGAAACCTGGGTTGTCCTGGGTCTTGCCCTGTCCCTCCCCACGCCAGCCACACCTGAATATCTTGACCATTTCTCGATTTCATACCATCTTCCCCAAACCCACTTCCCCTGCCCTGACCAAGGCCCTCCTTTCCCACTCAGACCCTGCTCCAGCTTCCTCCCCAGTCTCTGGCCTCTGGACTCATGCCCTCCAGTCCATCTTTCACACGCAGCACAGGAAATCTGCTAAAGCATAAACTGGCACTGGTGCCACCCTGCTCAGAACCTTCCCATGGCTCCCCAAGTGCTTGGGACAAAGTCCAGGGACCACACTGTGTCCTCAAGGACCCTTGTGAGCTAACCCACCTCTCCTGACTTCCCCTTCACAATCTAGACCCCAGCCACTCTGCATATAGTTTCCCAGCCATCCTGTCTTTGCACAGGACCTTTACACCAGCATTCTCTGAAACCCAAGAGACAATGAAGGACAGTAGCTAAGAGTGAGGTCAGCAACTACAGCCTAGGGGCTCAATCCAGCCTGCCATCTGTTTTTGTGATGGTCAGTCTATGGCTGCTTTCCTGCTGTAATGGTAAGAGTTGTGTCATGTGGCAGAGACCAAAAAAATATATACAGCTTGGCCCTTTACAAAGTTTGCCAACCTCTGGTTAAGAGCATGGGCTCTGATGCCAAACTGCTGAGATTCACCTGGTACACAAAGCTGCAGTGAGGACTAAATGAGACACATGGTACACAGAGCTAAGAATTCCTGCCACAAATGCTCCATACACGTCAGCTGGGCCACTCTCCTTGCCCTTTTCCTAGGGTGGGGCTTTCTCAGGTCTCAGTTTTGAAAGTCTCTTCCTCCAGGAAGCCTTTCCTAAATCCACCAAAATGGCTCTCAGAGTTCCAGAGCTTTCTTCTACCATCTGTAAAACTGTCAATTACTTGTCTGTCTCCACTCACAGACGAACAGCCACTTGAGGGAAAGGGCCATATCTTGGCTCCCACTGTGTCCCAAAAAGCCCCCTCAGCACAAGGGGAGGAACCAAGGAGGTGCTCAGAGGTTATGTCTTCAATCAATAAACAACTGACTGTGACCCAAAGGGATTTTTTCCCCAAGGTGACTACAGTAGTCAGCCTCCAGGATGGCCCCAGGGAGTCTCACCTCCTGGGAGTCCCGTCTCATCCAGTACCTTCCCACTGAACAGGGCAGACCAGCTTAACTAATGGGATGCTCCAGAAATAATGGTTAGTGATTTCCAAGGCTAGGTCATAAAAGACACTGTGGCTTCTGCTTTGGTCTCTTGGGAAGAGCCAGCCACCATGTTGCAAGAACACTCAAGCAGCCCCCTAGAGACTCACATGGAGAGAAACTGAGGCCCCAGCCACCAGCCAGCCATGTGAGCGCGCCATCTGAGAAGAGGACCCTCAGGCCCTCGTCAAGCCATCAGACTGGTGCAGCCCCAGCCAACATCTGTCAACAACCTCAGGAGAGACCAAGACAGAACTGCCCAGCTGAGCCACTCCCAAACTCCTGACCTACAGAGACTATGTGAGATAATGAATGTTACTGGTCTAAGGTGCTAGGTTTTCCAGCAATCTGTTACACAGCAGTCAATAACACAGTGACCCAAAGGCCTCTCTCCCAGCGCTCTTCCATTATAGTCAGGTGGTCTCTGCCTTTCCCTACCTCCAACTCAGATTCCCACCTCCATGCTTTTGCTCAAGCTGGTCCCCTTACCTGAACTGCCTTCCTCCCTCATCTCCTACTCAAAATCCTCCTTATCCTTAAAGGCTCAGCCTGGTGCACATTCCCCCACCCAAAAGATGTGAGCTGCCCTCTGCAGCCCCCAGGCCTGTATTTGTGGAGTCACACCCTCAACCCCACCTGTCCTGCTGAGGCCTACACAGCTAGACCTCCACCTGCCCTGCCCCGCCTGGCTGCCTATGATACCTTGTCCTGGTCGGCCACAGAGAGGGCACTGTGCAGGGGCAACACCACCCAGCGCTGGGTGTGGCTGGCATAGGTCTGGGCGGCCTCAAGCACGGTGCTGATCTCTGCCATGCCGCTGAGGAAAACAAGAAGGTCGCCCCGCTCCTCAGGTGGGTATTTATTGTCAATGGCCTCCAGCACCCTCAGGAAGGGCCGTGGGTCCAGCTTCTCCGACTTGGATGTTGTGGGCTCTGCCTCCTGCGGCTGGTACACAACCTGTGAGGAGACAGCCCAAGGCAGGAGCGTACCCTGTCACTCCAGCTCAGAGCAACAAGACAGGGAGAGATCACAGGCTGACAGAGAAGACACAGATTAGTCAGAAGACAGACAGCCCACTCAAGCAAGATAATTGAGGAGGATGCAATAAAAGGACAAAATATCAAGGTAACTGGAAGGCTTCTAGAGTGCTGGCAAGGTTTGATGTTTTTTAATCTGTGTGCTGGCTGCATACAGGTATTTAATTTGTGAAAATGAACTGAGCTATACATACAATATGTACATTCTTTTGTGTTTGAAGTATAACTTCCAACAACAAAAGTTTAAGGGGTGGAGCCAGATTGAAACCCTGGAAATCCCTACTCAGAAAGTGCCCTCACTCCTTTTTTATGGCTGCTTAGAAGACAGACTGATAGGCATTTAGACCTGGAAATCATTAGGGACAGTGCAGTTTCCTGGTGCTAGGCAGCCAAAGGGAAGGGGTCCACTAGTGCTATCCATACAGGTCTGCCTCTTTTTTTTTTTTTCTCTGCTTTTTTTTTTTTTTTTTTTTTTTTTTTTTTTTTTTTTTTTTTTTTTTTTTTGCTTTTCGGTATGTGGGTAGCTCCCTGACTGGGAATCGAACCCAGGCCGCAGCAATGACAGCGCCAATGCCGAAGCCTTAAGCCACTACACCATCAGGGAACTCCCAGGTCTGCCTCTTGGGGCAGACAGGAAGATGGGTAAAGAAAATGGAGATCTGCAAGGGCAAAGAGAAGCTTTCCAGCATGGAATTCAAGTCCTGGCTCCACTACTTCTGAGTTGTCCTGGGAACAAGTGACTTCATATCTCTGAGATTCACTTCTACCCTCATGGCCCATAATTCCTGGCACAGAACTACTGAGGCTGTGGTTAGGAACTCACACGAGCTCATGTACGTTAATTGTGGAGCATGTAATATACACTCCATAAACGTTAGCTGTGACTACCATCATGACTCTTATAGACAGAAACTACATGCAAGCCACAGCTAATACGTAAAAAAAAAAATTCAGGGCACAAGTTGCTGAAGAAACTGAAGAGTGGGGAAGCTGGAAAAGATCTCTGCCTCATCTAGGTAGAGCAAATTGTAAAAGGACCTAAAAAAAACATAATTTTTTATGAATACCAAAATCCCTTTCTTTCATCTAAAAGGTCTGTCTCTTGATTTCAGCTTCTTCAGCAATAGTTGTACCTCAGGTAGGGGGTACATGCAGGGAAATGCAGTAGCGTCAGGCCTATCCCCAGGACTGCTGTGAGAATAGGAAGGGATCAGGTGTGTCGAGTGGTGTGGCCCCCAGGAAGTCTGCTCTTTCCTTCCCTAGCACACTGTTACCTAGAGAGAAACGACACTTTCCAGCTTCTCTTGTAGTGAGGTGGGGTTCAGAGATGAGGATGGAAGCAACAGAAAGGTCATGTCAAAGTTCAAAACAAACTGGACGTTCCCTGGACTTCGACTCGTTCCCTCCTCCTGCAAGTTCTAAGCATACAGACCAGGGCAACTCTGTAGGACAGTGGTTCTTACCAGGTGTGGTGCTGTCCCTATGGGGACATTTGGAGACATATTTGGTTGTCACAACCAGAGGAGGAGAATGCTATTGATCTCTAGTGGGTAGAAGCCAGGGACATAGCCAAACACCCCACAATACCCAGAGCAGCGCCACAACTAAGTATCCGTCCCAAAATGTCAACAATGCTAAGTTTGAGAAACCCTGCCCTATAAGATGACAGAGCAATGAGAAAAGAAGAACCTAGGTCCCTGAATGACTACATGGAACTGAGCTGCCTCAAGTGGCAAAGGGAAAGTACACTCCTAAGAGGTAGGAGCGGGCTCGAGCAGGAAAATGGCTCAAGAGCCAAGAGGAATAAACTTCTATGTCATTTGAGCCTTTACATTTTGCGGTCTCCTCTAACAAGCACTAATACTTTTCCCAGCACACTGTAAATGCTCAGAAAATGGCAGCTTTAAAGACACACACACACACACACACACACACACACAGAGACAGACAATCCTTAATTGAAAGAAACAGAGCAGCAGAGAAGAGAAGGGACATGTCCAGGTTTTACTTGAGACCCCATGGGAGGGCACGGGATGTGAGGGAGGACAGGAGCACTGACCGTGATGGGGAAGAGCCTCCCAGGCACCTGAACCACAGGGGCATTGCCAAAGTAGCTGGAGAAAAGCGAGATGTTGATGGTGGCTGACATGAGGATGACCTTGAGGTCAGGCCTCTGGGGTAGCAGGCGCTTGAGGACACCCAGGAGGAAGTCGTTGTGGAGGTGGCGCTCATGGACTTCATCCACAATCAGGACCTGGTACTGGGGCAGGTTGGGCTCTCGCTGGATTTGCCTCAGGAGCAGTCCCACTGTCAAGAACACGATCTTGGTAGCCGCTGAACGCGTGCTCTCAAAGCGGATCTGGTAGCCGACCTGGGATGGGTGGAAAAGAGTGGTCAGGACAGAACTCTGAACCTGGGCACCAGCCACTCACCCGGTCCAAAATGAAATCTGAGCAGATGCCCCCACATCAGACTTGAGAATCTAACAGGCTTGGTTGGGTTCAAGTTCCACTTCTGCCTCTCAGTGCTATTGACTTTGGGCAAGCAGTTCCATCCCTCAGAGACTTACAGGGTCTGGCACAAATAACCCGCCTTTACTTCTACCACCTAGATTTTACCTTTACTTCTGCCAGACCCTGTATTTTTTTCTCCAAGACACTGTGAGAATTATATGTGCTAATGCACTTAAAGTATTTGGCACAAAACCTGGTATATGACACCCATTATTATAATTAACGTTTCCTGGAGTCCTTACTATGTGCCACCAACTATTCTAAATGCTTTATGTATATCAACTTGTTTCATCCACATAATCACCTCAGGCTGTAAGAATTACTCTTTTTTTTTTTTTTTTTTTTTTTTTTGTATGTGGATAGTTCCCAGGCCACAGCGCTGACAGCGCCAGAACCGAAGCTTTAAGCCACTACACCACCAGGGAACTCCTGTAAGAATTACTCTTATCCTCACCTCACAGATAGGAAAACTGATGTCACTCATCTAAGATAACACAGCTAAAAAGTGGAATCTCACATCTCTCCCTCTCCCTCTCCCCGCCCCCACACACACACTCACAAACTCTCATTTTAGATGAATTATAGTTTTAAATGTAAAAGTTATTAGAAAACTACATAGAACATCTTCATGTCCTTAAAGTAGGCAAAGATGTCTTAAACAAAACCCAAAGCGTGCCAACCATGAAAAGAAAATGACAGACTGGATTATATTTCAGTGAAAAGACACCATCCTCAAAAGACACCATTCAGAAAATAAAAGTCAATTCACAAAGTAGGAGACAATATTTGCAATACATAAATCCTACAATGAACTCTTATCCAGAATCGATAAAGGCCTATAAATCAAGAAAAAAAGACAGATAATGCAAAAGACAAATGGCAAAGAGGCCTGAACAGATATTTCACCAAAGAGGACCTCCAAATGGCTTATAAATACGTGAAAAGGTGCTCAACGTCCTTAGTCATCAGGGAAATGCAAAATAAAACCCACAATGCAAATTTAAATGTGATACCACTACACACTGCTGGAAAAGCTTAACAAGTGCTGGTGACAACATGAAATGTACTGCTGGTAGGAGTGTAAATTGGTAGGACTGCTTTGCAAAATGATTTGGCAGTATCTACTAAAACTAAACATATATGCAGATCTGACGACCCAGCAATTCCCACTCCTCGATATATATACCCCCCCAAAAAAGTATGTATCCAAAGACACCCAAAGGCATGTTATAGAATGTTTAGAGTGGTACTGTTCACATGAGCCTAAAACCAGAAATTCCCAAATTCCCATCAACAAAAGAGACGAGTACATGTAGTCTGTCACAATGGGATACCATACAGCACTGTGAAGGCATGGTGCATACCTATATGCTATATTATAGAAGAATCTCACAAAAGTAATAGTGAGCAATGGAGGCCAGGCCCAAAAGAGAACAGGCTTTTTTATTCCATTTATAAAAAGATAAAGATGCAAAAATAATCTGTGATATTCTATCATTAATCAAGTGTGATAATCTAGCACTAAAATGATCATTTGTCACTAAGAGTAGTGGTGTCTCTGGAGGCTTCAAGGTAGTAACTAAAAGGAGAAATGAGGATTTCTGGGGTGCTGGTACGGTTGATTTTTTTTTTTAATCTGGATGCTAGTTACACAAATCTATTCAACTTGTGAAAATTAACAGAGCTATATATTTATGATATGTGCATTCTTCTGTGTTGAGAGTATTCTAACTTCAATAACAACAATTTTTTAATGGGAGAGCCAGGATTAGAACCCTAGGAACCATTGTAAGGAAGTATCCTCCTTTTTTTATGGCTGCCTAGAAAAAAGAATGATGAATCTTTAATACATTTCCAATTTTTTTTTACTGTTAAAATGCTGTACCGAAACACCTCGGAGATATTGCAGGTTTCACTCCAGATCACTGCAATAAATCAAATTAAAATCTTTTTTGCTGGTGGAGGGTCTTGCCTCAAAAATGCAACACCTGCAAAGAGCAAAAAAGCAAAGCACAATAAAACGGCATATGCCTTACTGAGTAATATCAGTGCCTTTATCATTTGGACCATATCTAGGCCAATCAAGATATACTTCTAGAGGAATCATCACTGGGTCAAAGGGTAAGTGCTTTTGTAACTCATCAAAACTGTCAAGGGCAAGCAACAACTTATTGCTCAAGTTCACATGACAGAAACAGGAATCCTGTTAATTCCCACTCACCTGTGAGCCATACTGACTAAGACTCTCAAAGCCAACACGCTTGGCCAGGGAGATGCAGGCAATTCGCCGGGGCTGGGTACATGCCACGTGACTAAAGCCAGCGGCCAGCAGGTATTGGGGCACCTGAGTGGACTTGCCACAGCCTGTGTCCCCTGCCACCACCACCACCTGGTGCTCCTTCAGCGTCTTCAGGATGCGGTGCCCGTACTGGGCAATGGGAAGTGCCGCCCGCTCATGCTGCAGTTTGGCCAGCCGCCCAAATGTCTGCTTCTGGCCGAAGTCCAGGTAGTGCAACAGGGCTTGGCGGAACTCGGACACTCTCTCTGGAGGCAGGTGCCTGCCCGGCCCTCGGGAGTCCCGAGTGTTGGGGCCAAGGACAGAGAGGTTGATGCGGTAACGTGGGTCGTAAGTTTGAGGTAGGTCAGCCAGTGCTGGGATGCTGGGCTTGGGATGCCCAGAGTCTTTCTCCTCCTTCCTGGTGGTCTTGAGATTCTGGAATCTTTGTAAACGTTCAAAGAAGGTCCAGAACTTCTGGCACTCCTCAGAACCCCGGCGGATATAATCCTCATCACGGAAGAAGGCATCCTCAAAGAGACGCCGGGTCTCTGGACAATTCCAGTCCCATTTCTCTTGGATCTCCTCCTCTCTGGGAGACCGATGGCGGTTCCAGTGATCCCTGCCTTCCCTTGTTCTGGGAGGGGGCATTTGTGCCTAATAATTCTGTCACGTAACTGACCTCAGTTCTGATCACCTGGACCAAACATTTCCATCCATTCCAGACCTCCTGCTGTGAAAGGCCAGTGCCTGCAGTAAGGAACCACTTTCTCTTCAGAGATTTAATTTTCCTCCTCATGAATGGTACAGGATAACTGCAGGCAATGGCAGAGTAAGTGGCCATGGGCCTCGGTCAAGCTGGTGACACACATGGCATCTCATGACTCCTGCAGTGATCTCTGAGATGGACACAGTTCATCTGGGGTTTTCAGGCCCTGAATGCTTGGGGGAGAGAAGACATTAATGTTTAAAAACATTTACTGAAAGCCTGATGTTTCACAAGCACTGGACTAAGAGAAGGGACAGTAATGAGTAAGATCACCCTGAGCTCTCACAGGTGGTCATAGTCACATGTAAGAAATAGACACATAGCCAGACTGACAATCTAGTGATTGGGGCTGTGGGAGCCTTTCCTGACCAAAAACATGAGAAATGTGGTATAACAAAAAGAGTAAAGCAAGGGCTCCTAATCTGGGGTTACCCAGCTTCAAGGACACCTAGGAACCCTTTGAAATTAGGTACATAATTTTGCAAGTGTTGCATTATGCATGTACTGCTTTTGCCTGCATGGCACATCTTTCCCATCTTTTTTTTTTTTTAACCAATTTCTTTGTTGTTGTTGTTGTTGTTCGTTCCCTGAGTGGGGATCGAACCCAGGCCATGGCGGTGAGAGCACTGAAGCCTAGCCACTACACCACCAGGGAACCCCCCTCTCTGATCTTCTTGATAAGTGTGCACCTTCCTTTGGAGAGCATCCCTTCCTGGATTCAACATGGTTCTGATGGCCTTTAAGTTACAGACTTCCTATTAGTCTGATAAGTGACAAAGGCCTGGCCAATCATGGTACCCTACATTTTCCTGAATGAGTGATTGGTCTGAGAGGTGGACTCATGATCCAAGGAGGGCCAATCGGGGCCTCTCTCTGGATTTAATGGGTTACTAGGAGAGAAAAGCTCTCATTTTTTCTGCTGTGGCTAGGCAAGAATGAAAAAAACCCAGAGTTGTTTGTAGATAATCTTTTCCAGATATTTATCCTAGAGAAAAGACTGTACATGGACACAATAAGGCATATATAAGGAAATAAGTGGAAGAGGGAGGGGGTGAAGCTTGGCAATATTCAGTGCTTGAGGCTTAGTCCTCCAGCCCACCGCTTCCCAGCTACATAAGAAAAGTCTTGTTGCTTAAAATTGGGTTTATGACTCTCGGCTATGTAAGTCCTAATAAAGAGCCTACACTAGTATGTCCAATTTTCTGGAGGGAAGTCCATCACTATGATTCTTAAAGGGGTTTTTGATCTTAAAAGGCTTCAGAGCCTGCCTTCCATGCTAAAGGCTTTGGAGTCAAGCCAATCTGGGTTTGAACCTCGGATTTATCATTTACTAGATGTCAAACTACTGGCAAATTAACTTCTTTAAGGCCGTTTTCTTCATCTATAAAATGTGGATAATACCCATCTCAAAACATGGCAGTGTTTACCAGTCTAGTACAAAGAAACTAAATAGTAACTAGTATCCAAGTCCAGTGCTTTCTCCCAATGATGACTAATACAGGGAAAACAGCGAGAGCCAGGGACATATAACCTGGAAAAAATTACAGCCCAAAGGCCACAATTTGCCTTCATTATGGTATTAGCAATGCTTTCACCTACTCTGCCTTCAGTCTCTCAAGGGCCATCATAGAACAGCACTCAGAGACGGGACCTGTGTGGTCTTCGGGGAACTCAGGCCAACCCTGGAAGTCATCAAAGCCAGATACAAGTTTCAACTGAGGAAGAACTTGTGAACAGGCAGAGTTGTTTCCCATAGAAGCAGTAGCCAGTGGGGAGTGCACATCACTTCCTATTAAACACCTGGATTAGGTGATGCCAGAGCAGCTGCAGAGAGAATTCCTATTCCAGGAAGGAGGTAAGAGGAAAGGGCCTGAAAAGGTTACTATTGGTTCTCAGAATGAAATGGACAGCATTCCTCTCAGGCTTTAAAATGCCTATTAGGCAGGCATGTGAGCCCAAATGAGACCATCCCCATGGTTCTCAAGGAGTCTACTCTTTTAAGGTAGCTTTTAGATTTTCTGGATCTACCAGTTTCCTCCATCACTGTTTCTGACCATCTCTTGGTTTCACTTTCCTAAGCTCGTGGCTGTCAAGAGAGGTTTTCTCTGCCTTCCTATTTCTCTCCATCTTCAGGTTTGTGTCTTGTCTTTTTCAGTCCATCTTGCTCACCCCCTGTATCTCTTTTCCCTTTCCTAGTCTGGTCCCACTTTATGTCATTAATCTGATTTTCTCCTACGCTGTTTCTATTTTTCAGTCTTTTCTTTTTCTATAAGTCCAACCATCATCCTTTGATGCTCTCCCCATTCCTCTTCAGTACTCCATCTGACTCTCATTTTGCATTTGAATCTTTTTTTCTGCCTCTCCATTTTTGTCTCTCCAGTTCTCTCATTCTCCATCACTAGCTCTTCATTTCTCTCCATTTCTCCATCTAAAAAATTTGTCTCACAATTGTCTGAAGCTTTAACAATAATTAACATTTATTCAGTGCTTACTCATGTAGCAGGTACTATTCTAAATCACTTACACGTTTATATTCACACATATACATACCTACACACACCCATACTTTTCTCACAACCTTAAGAAAGTGCTATTATTATTATTTTACTCAGCCACAGCGAAGATAAGCAAGTAGTTTAAGTGGCATATGAGGAATTCAAACAGGGATTCGGGCTTCCCATATACCTCTTACTCCACTTTTCAGTGTGATTCTCCAGTGTCTGGTTGTATCCCTCCATTTTTAAATTTGACACTCACTGTCTTGTCAGTTCTATTTACTCTCTCTCCACTCCTCCATACTCACGATTACTCCATGTGTCTACCTTTATCTTCCACTTCCCATCCATCTCACTCCGTTCTCATCTCTTGCTTTCTCTCCAAGTCTCTTTTCCCTCACTCCCTTCTCTCAATCCCACACGTGTTAGCTTTTGTCGGGTTCTCCCTATTTCATTGTTTCCACCTTTCCGTATGCATTGGTCTCTCCCCCTGATTCTGTCTCTCTTTCCTTCATTTAAATTGTCCTCCTCTTCGGTCTATTTTTTGTTCCCTAGTTTCCACTCTGATCTTTTTACGTTTCCCTTCATCTCCCAAGTTCCGGTGCCATCGACATTTCTCTAGCCGTCTCTGTGAGCCTCTCTCTGCGGAACGCACCAGCTTCTTGCCCTCGATCTCTTTAGTTTTCAGCTTTCCTCCTCTCTCAACCTCCCAGTATCTCGGTCACTCAGTTTCTCACAGCATTTTTCCTCCCTCCATTTCTCCGGCCTCTCTGTCCCCCATGTTCTCTCAGAAACGCTCAGGCTCCATCTCCGTCCGCTTTTCCCGGCCCCTCGTCCTCCTCCAATACATTTACTCATCTCGGGATGTCCCTCCACGTCTCACCTCGCTCTCAAGCTACCCCGAGACCCAGTCCGACTCCAACCCCGAGGCCACAGACACACGCACCCGCCCCGCCCCCTCACCTCAATAACCACCGTGAAAACTCCAACTTCCGGTCTCCTGAGCTCCCACACGCCCGAAGCCCGTCCTACGCCTGCGCACGCCATCCTCGCAGCTCGGCTCCGCCTCACCTCAGACAAAGAAGCCAATGGCAGCTGCGAACTCCTAAGGCCCAGTCTGCGCTTGCGCACGCTCCGGCCCCGCCTTTTTTCGGGCGGAGCCTCGGATGACGCCGTGCCCCCTAGGGGTCGGTGGAGGCACTGCGGTTGAAACTCGCTCTGCGACCCGTCCGTGAACAGCCAGCAGCACCCCGGGATCGTTCGGACGCTCAGATTTTAACCCAACAAAGGAGATTGCCGGAGCCCAGACAAAAAGCACTCCCAACGTATATTCATTATAATTATTACTGCATAATTCTATTAATGTATAATTCACCCTATCAATTCACTAATAAATAAACCAACTCAACTCCTCGGCTCCCTGAAGGCAGGGGCTGTTTCTGTCTTGAATGTCCTTTGTTCTCCAACGTCCACCACAGGGATTAGATGGTCTTTAAATGTTTGCTGAATGAATTTAGTTAAATGAACGAGAAAAGTGAGTACTCTTTAGTCCTAGACGTGTCAGTCATTGCAGGACTAAACCTTAATTTCCCTATTTATAAATGAGGTTAATACCTACTTTTCAAGATTGTTTGGAAAAAAGTGAAAAATTAGGTACATAAACTTTTCTTCCACTACTGTACATATAGGCACTCGATAAATGTTAGCTCTTTTATTTTTATTATAGGATAATACTTCCTTCAGTTCTGGAGTCAGTTCTAGACACCGAGGATGCAGCAGTTAACAAAACAGATAAAGTCTTTGCTCCTATGGAGCTCACATTTTCGTGGGGGAGACAGACACAGAGATAAAAGTAAATAGACTGTCAAGCAGTACTATCTTCTCTAGGGAGAAAAACAAAGCGAAACGAGGACTTAAGCTATTTTAAGTACCATGGTTAGAGACATCTAGAAAGTAGCATTTGAGCAGAGCTGAAAAAAGTGAGGTGGCGAACCATGGGGACCCCTAAGGGAGAGCATTCCAGGTAAAGGAAACAGCAACAAATGAGATGCCAACAGACTTGCTGCATTCAAGGACCAGCAAGCAGGCTTGTGTAGCTGGAGAGGGGGCTGCGAGGGTGGGTGGGTGGGTGGGGGTGGG
>PVJL010003830.1:0-20401 GCA_004026885.1 Lyroderma lyra | reverse complement strand
GAATCAAGATGAGAAAAGGGGTCCAGGGAGGAGGCCGCAGGAATAGCTGAAATTGTGGTGGCTGGACTAGGAAGATGGCAGAGAAAATGGTGAGAAGTGATCAGTTTCTGAAGTTATTGTAAGGTAGAACCCAGAGGGATTGACTGGCTAATTGGGCATGGAATGTGAGAGAAAGACAGGCATCAAGGATGACCCCAGAGTTTTTGGCCTGAGAGCCCAGAAATAGGGAGTTGCCATCAATTGAGATCAGGAAGATGTCTGAGAGAGAAAAATCCAGAGTCCATTCTGAGCATATTAAGTTTAAGTTATGTATCGGACATGGAGGTGGGATGTCAAGTGGAAAGCTGGATGTGTTAAAATTAAAAAAAAAAAAAAAAAACCACAGAGACCACCTTGGGTTCCCTGAGCAGACAAAACCAGTTTAAGCATACAAAGCTGACTTTAGCTTATTTTGCAAGATTAACCAGAACTGAACCATTTCTTGCTTGTGTTTCTGGAAATCATAAGAAAAACTTGAACTATTTCCCAAGTAGGTATGAAGTAAATACTTACCAATTCCCTATTATTCAAGAAAATTCTAATATTATAACCAATCACTGTGAAGAACATTCACTGCTTTATAACAATATACTCCTAAGTCTTGTTCCATGTTTTGGTTTGAGTGCTCCCTTACTAACTGTTTTTCGATGTGCTCACTTTTAAACTTTTACTAATTACTACTTTGGTGATTCATTGGTTTTTACTTCTGAACTTTTGACAAGTGTAATTATCAAACCTTTGGGAAACAACTTGAACATAGAGAGGTCAATTCATATGTCATTATCCAGAGAAGAAGGAAAAGAAATTGACTCAATACTCTGCTTCAAATCTGCAAAAAAGAACTAAAATTTTTTAAAGAAAAATGGAAGGAAGCAAACTAGGATTGAATAGCAAACTGGAAACTACTTCTTGGAAAAACCACAAAGACCCAGTTCTTGGAAATTTAAGTCAATACATTCATGGTAAAAACAAACAGGCACACAAACTTAAAAACAAAAATGTGGAAATAACAAAAAACAGAAAGAAATATTATTTTAATGATCAGGAGACTTCTATGTACAGAAATACATTTGAAAGCTTTCTTGAAATTGACTCTCTTTAACAAAAAGGAAGGCTGGCGCAATAAGAAATGAAAATAAACTTTCAGCTCTTGAGCCATTTTCCTGCTCGAGCCTGCTCCTACCTCTTAGGAGTGTACTTTCTCTTTAATAAACTGTCTCTGTTTCACCTCAAAAAAAAAAAAAAAAAAAAAAAAAAAAAAAAAAAAAAAAAAAAAAAAAAAAAAAAAAAAAAAAAAAAAAAAAAAAAAAAAAAAAAAGAAAAAAAAAGAAAGAAAAAGAAAAGAAAGAAAGAAAGAAAGAAAAGAAACTTGTAAAAATCACAAAGACTTTTTATAACAAAGCAGAGCTCTCCCAAATGGCACCTAGCCCCAATGGATCCCCCACCTACCCCCAACACCCACACTCTTCATAAATTTATATAATTTGTTCCAGGACATAATTTATTCAACAAGGCAGTCTTAGTCTTAATAATTCATGTATGATAATTCTGAACCAAATACCAAGGAATAAAATATGTATTGATGAGGATCTACTATGTGTCCTATATCAGATAAAGATAAAAGAGATAGCAAGATAGGGATCCCCGCATCTGGGAGCTCACAATCTAGTATGAAAAAACAGGTGTAGACAAATAAAGATAGTTTGGCTCTTTTTAAGGCCTGGAATGGATGGAGGAGAGACAGAAATTCAAGGGGCCCACATGTCACCCTTGGGGAATTTATAGTTTGGTTGGGAACCTGTGTTCCAGAAACTCGGAAACGAGAACACGACTTCCTCCCTGGGAGGAGGAGGAATCAGAGAGAGCTCACTGGACAAAGTGTCACTTGAACAAGGCGTCAAAGGAAAATTACAATGTTAGGAGCATGGGTACTGGAGTCAAGTAACCATAGGATCAAATCTCAAGTCTATAATTTCCTTGCTTGTGATCTTGGGCAAGTGACCTCCCCTCCCTGGGCTTCAGTTTACAAAATGAAGCATCTCCCCCACCTCCCTGGGTTGTTGTAAGAATGACCTTCAAGGAGAAACTACAGGTAAAATGCTGTCCTGGAGTAATGACTCTACACACACGCGCCACTACTGTGTGATTTAAAAGGTCTAAGCAGGTAAGATTCTAGAGCAGCCTTGCCTAATAGAACTTCCTGGGACGATGGAAATATTCTCTATCTGCTCTGCCCCATATGGTCGTCACCAGCCACCTGTGGCTATGGAGTGCTTGATCTGTGGCTAATGCAACCAAGCAACTAAATTTTTAATTTAAATTCATTGCATTAATTTGAATTTGACTAGCCACAGCCAGCTAGTGATTACCAATTGGACAGCACAGATCCAAGGGGCATTCCAGGCAGTGGCACCAGCTTGAGAAAAAGCCCAGAGGCAGGAAAAGAATACAGCCCAGAGGATCTGTATTTGTTTCCTGCGGCTGCTGTAATAAGTTACCGCAAACTTAGTGACTTAAAACAACACAAATTTATTCAATTGAAGTTTTGGAGATGAGAAGTCTGAAATCAGGGCAAGGCAAGTCCGTGCTCCTCCTAGGGCCTTCAAAGAGAATCCATTCCCTGGCCCTTTTCAGCTACTGGAGGCTGTCTGCATTCCTTGGCTCATGGTCCCTTCCTCATGTCACTCTGACCTCTGCTTCCATTGTCACATTTCCTGCTACTAATTCTGACCCCCTGCCTTTCTCTTATAAGGACCCTTGTGATGAAGACACTGGGCCTACCCAGATAATCCAGGATCATCTTCCTACCTCAAGATCCTGAATCATATATGCAAAATCCCTTTTGCCTTGTAAGGTCAAGGGATTAGGATGTGGATACCTTTGGGCGCCATTATACTGTCTGCTACAGGGTCTGAGCACCTAGAATATTAGTGTGTTCAGTGGTGAAGTCATAAATACCAAGCTATGGAGCTTGAACACAGCCTTTCCTTCAAAATAAATCCATAGGCTGTCATCCTCTCACCACTGCTGCTGCTAGTACTCTGATCCAAGTCACCATCAACTCCTGTACCATCAACCGTTGCAAAAGCTCCTCACTCTCCTCCCCCAACCCCCATAGTCCAGGCTCCACCACCAACCAGAGGGATCCTATTAAAATCTAAGTCAGAACTTTTCTCTGCTAAGATAGGGTTGCTTGACTTAGAAAAAGAAATTACAGGCTCTTCAGTTAAACTTGAATTTTGGGTCAATATTTTAGTATAAATATGTCTCAAATACTGCATGGGACATACTCATGCTAAAAATATTTTGCTGTTGTTGATCTGAAATTCAAATTTGATTGGGTATTTTTGTATTTTTATCTTATAGCAGTAGCTCAGAACCCTCCCATGGATCCCCAAACATGTACTATAGCCTAGAAGGCTTTCCGAGTTCATCCCCACCCCCATCTCTCTCCCTTCATCTGACACCACTCGCCCTCTTGCTCATGTTGTTGCATCCACATTGTCCTCTTCATGGGTCCTGGAATATGCCAAGCATACTCTGCCTCAGGGCCTTTGCACTTGCTGTCTCCTCTGCTTGAAATGCTTTTCTCCCTCCCTTCTTCAGGTCTTGGCTCAAATATCACCTTACCTGAGGGGCCTCACCTGACTGACCTATATCCCTCCCCACTCAGCCTTCTTTATCCCCTTTAGGTTTAGCACTTGTCACCACTTGACATATTTCATATTTCTTTTTCCTTGCTTATTGTCTATCTTCTTCCATGAGAACCTCAGTTCCATGAGGGCAGGGATGTGTGTCTGTTTTGGTCACTGCTACATCCCAGTGCCTACAAATAGGGCCTTGCACATTGTAGGTGCATAATGAAAGTTTGTTGAGTGAATAAAGGAGTAAATGATAATACCATTGAGCTCCTGGATCTGCCTATGCTTGAAGTCAGTTTTGTGAAATGGGTTAGGAGGACACAAACCAGTTTCCCTCTAACCTACACCTCCATCTCCGAGACCAGGTCATGGCTGGTGAATTTCTTGCTGACCACACTTTCATCTGTGCTCCATGTTTCCTTCAGGGCCCAGCGACATGCAGCTGGCAGTGACCGGCAAAGTTGAGCCCGCCCAAAATAAAGAAAGAGCACAGGATTGAGGCAGCTGTGAGCCAGAGCGAGTCCCACGACAAGAGGTTCAGCCCGCAGGGCCCGGGCCAGGAGCATCGAGCGTGGGGCAGCCACGGTGAGTACCAGCCCCAGCATGTGGTAAGGGGCCCAGCAGACAAAAAAACCCACTATGATGGCCATGCCCAGTGGCCAGCGGCATCGGGCCACACGGCACAGAAGGACACCATGGCAGCTGGCCACAACCAGCAGCGGCCCCAGGAAGCCAAAAATAAACCGAATGGCAGTCACTGTGTTCTCAGCCACAGCCGAGCCACCGTAGTCCACCACACACTCCAGCTGGGGTGGGAAGTGCTCCTGGTGCAGGCGGCGGTAGATGGCTGAGGGCAGGGTCAGCAGCAAAGCCAGGGCCCAGGCTGCCCCACAGGCTGCCTGCACCCTGCACGCCCGCCGACCCGCAGCCCACCAGGGGAGCTTGAGGGCCAGCAGGCAGAGGTCCGCACTGAGAGCAGCCAGGAGCAGGACGCTGGTGTACATGGACAGCAAGAAGACAGAGGGCAAGACCCGACAGCCCACTGCTCCATAGGGCCAGTGGCCCCCAAGGGCAATGGGCACCACCAGCAGGGGGAGAGACAAACAGCAGAACAGGTCCACCACAGCCAAGTAGAAGAACCAGGTGGCACCGACCCTCTGACGGGCCTCTTTGTTGGTCATCCAGGCCACCATGGCATTTCCTGGCACCCCAACCAGGAAGACTGCAGCATACAGCGGGAATGGGGCCACGCGCAGGGGGTCGATGGAGACACAGGCGCCATCTGCACAGTCCACAGGGAAATCCGGAATCTCGCCGTAGTGCTCATACTCATAGATGAGAGAAGTGTTCTCCATCCTGGACCCAGACACCTGGAGAGGAGACAAAGCCCGTGAAACCTCAGGGATAAAAACTCAGGCCCTTGGAATCCTCAGGAGTGGAAACCCCAGCGTCTTAGAAACTAAGATGTGACAACATTAGAACCCCAACATGTTCACATAATTGGAATTCTAGAATACCACAATATTAGAACTAGCTAGTTAGCATCTTGAAATTCTAGAATATGCCAACCTAGAACCCCCAGCACATTGGCATATTGGAATTCGAGAACGCCAGTGTCAGATCACTGGCTCCTGTGAGTTCCAGGCAGAGGGAATGGCCTGTGCAAAGGCCCTGAGGTGGAAGCATGATGGTCTTGTTCAAAGAACATCAAGAATGCCGGCATGACTGGAGTGGAGTAGATGAGGGGGAGGTAAGAGCAGAAATATGAGGAGCCACGTGGAGCATTGTAAAGACCTTATTTTTTATTCCATGTGAAATGGGAGATAGGGGAGGGTGCTGAGCAGAGAAGCGACATGATCTATCATAGCAATAATAACAGCTATCATTGTTGGTATTATTATTAATATTATTAAAAGCCACCATCTATTGAGCACTTTGTGCCATGTGCCCAGCATTGCTCCAAGCACCTTTAAGTATCATATTGTTTAATCCTTACAACAACCCTCTGGTTTTAATACTATTGTTATACCCGTTCTGCAAATGAGGAAACTGAGGCAAAAAGAAGTTAAGTAACTTACCTATGATCACTCAGCTAAGCCAGTAATAGAGCTGAGTTTCAAACTGTGTTGGCTTCACTCTGGAACACCAGGCCCTAGAATATTATCATACAAAGTCCTCAGATTTGGGAGAGTTACAAGCCCGTACAGCTAGTGACCCTGAGCAGACCCGGAGTCTGTGACTTTCTCTCGGTTTCCTTGTCTGAGAAGTGAGTCACCTAGGTGAACCTACCTCACTGGTTTGGGGAGACCTTGAGGAGTTCATACATGTAAAGCACATGGCACAGAGCAAGGGCTTGGATGGACAGTAGAGCTGTCAGAGTGACCTGACCCTGCAGCTCTCTGCTGACTCTTGGGCTGGCTGGAACTGCCCAGGACTCCAACCAGGATTGACACAACAGGAAAGACAGAGGGGAAGTTGGGACATTTCCCTCTGCCACCCTCCACTCTGCCAAGTTGCTGCTAAGGGGCCAAGCCACACTGTGTGTGCATTATTTTCATCGCTAGCACACACGTGTGCAGGTTTTAAAAACTCAAACCCTCACCAGCTGTGTGGCCTCGGGCAAGTCACTTAACCTCTCTGTGCCCCAGCTTCCTCATCTATAAAATACGAAGAATAATATACCTACCTTACAGGATGTTATGAGAATCCACCAAGTTAAGAGGAGTGAAAACAGCCTATGTCCCAGCTGCTGTCACCACTATCTGCTTATCTGTAGCACCCTCTCCCCACCCTAAAACCCCACCCTTTGCAGCTCTTCCTGATTAAATTCGGGACACTTTCTGTGTGTAAGCAAGTCAGTCATCTGGGATTTCCCTTTTAATATCACAAACAGAAATAGGAACATTCAACACCCACTGCATCATCCCTTAATTTGTTCTACTTAATGTGTATGCAGCTTGGATACATGCAGCTTGCCCCTGTTTTCACAATGACTTCAACATCAGGCCATTGTCTGGGCGCGTCATGCTTATTAACCAGCCTCGGACTACAGGATTCTTAACAATAATCATGAGTGGCATTATTATTGTATACAATAAAGTCTGCTTATATATTTATATCTACATATAAAATAATTGCCATAATTATTATTTTAAAATAATTCACATGATAGGTGACTTTTTCAAGCACCTGGTATGTGCCAGGCGTAACCCTTATGCCCTGAGATAAGTAGTATTGCTATTCCCACATCCCAGAATGTCAGAACTACTACTATTATTATTATTATTATTATTATTATTATTTTTAATGTGGGTGGCTCCCTGGCTGGGAATCGAACCCAGGCCGCAGCGCTGACAGCGCCGAAGCCTTAGCCACTGCACCACCAGGGAGCTGCAGTCAAAACTCTTAATATCCCCATTTTCCAGGATGTCATCTCTTCTCTGCTTTGGGCCCCACTGTCCCCAGCATCTAGAATAGCATCTGGCACACAGCGCTGCTTAGTTGATATCTAGTGAGTAGGAGACTGAAGAGGGCAATTGAGGCACAGGGAAGCTAAGAGGTGACTTAGCTTTCTATCAGCTCCTCACATTACAGGCACCCTTGCTCGTGCTCTTGGAGCACACATGTTTGTACGACAGCCAGCCAGCCTGGAACTTCTGCTCTGGGGCAGAATCTACCACAGCCGAACACAAGAGAAGCACACATATGCTCACCAAAAGACATGTACTGGAACATTCGCCCCCAAAGGGGAAAGTATCCAAATAAGGTGAGTGAATAAACATAGCATGGTATATTCACACACTGGAATATCTTATGGCCATGAAAGTGAACGTGGATGGATGGAAGGGAGAGAGCCAAACACACAGGGGAATTGACTGGATCATCTCATTCACATAAAGTTTAAAAACGGGCCAAAGAATTCTATAGGGGTGGGTAGTGACTGGAGGGGGATACTGGAGAGGACTCTGGGACTGGGCTCCAGTGATTTCTTGACCCCGGGTGCCAGTTACCTGGGTGCCAGCTCCTGGAGATAAACAGAGCTGCCCCGCCCTGAGGTGCAGGCCTATCTGTGTGCATATCACACAGGAAAATAAAGTTAAAGGACCTTCCTTAAGAAGGGGAATCGCTGAGTCAAAGGGCTTGTTCTCCAGGTATGTGACCATTTGGTGGATTTTCTAGAAGTTGCAGGTTTGCAAATGGCTGTTTTCTAGACACTTGGATCCTCGCAAAAGCTTTTCTGTTGGGCTGCCCAAGTCCATTTCAAGAGTCTGAGATTCTGATGTGAATTCCAGCGTGATACTGGTTAAGATTCCATTCCTCAAATTCCAGCTCTGATGCCCAGATTCTGAAAAGAATGAGTCTCGTCGGCCACAGTTGTGAAATCCCCTACCTCCCTCCTTCCCTCCATCCTTACCTTCTCTTGCAAGAGCGCACCCAGTTTGGCCAAACACCACTTGGGAGCACGATCCAGGCCCACTGCCAGGACCGGAGAGGTCTGGGGTCTCCCGCCCACGTCTGGCAGCTGGTGGATTCGTGGAAGTTTGTCCTGTGTGCCAGGGCTCCTATGGGATGTCACTGAGCACTGCCACCTCCCGGGCCCCAGCAAATCATAATCTGGGAAAAACAGGAGTGGCCTTTTCCTATTTTCCAGGGTATATTCTGCCCATGACTCACACATCCCAAAATTACTGGGCAGCAGATGAGGTTGGAAAGGGCTTGATGGGTGGAGAGTTAACCGTGTCTCCAACCCCAGTCTCAGTGTCAACAGCTTCCTGGAAGTCAGACCTGGGTGTTTGATCTACGAAGCCTGGGGTTCTTGGCTGTCCCCACACGGCCCTCTGAAGTCTTTCTCATAAGCACCCACTGCCCAATACCCACCTCCCAACCTCTGACTGTGTGCCCAGCCCCTCCTGTCTGCCCTTTGCAGAGCCCCGAGGACAGGTTGATAATTCATGTTCTGAGACAGACAGCTCAGGGTCACCTCCTCTGCAAAAAGGCCAAGGCCGCTGAGCACAGGGTCTGGGGGCTCAGAGAACACAAACAAGGTCAAAACTATGGGCCTCAGCTTTCCATCTTTACTATGGGAAGATGTTGACCACGATGGTTGTCACCCTCCCTCCCAGCAGAGCACGGAGGCTGAGAACATGGACTTGAGAACCAGAACGATAAGATTCTGGTTCCAGGTCCGCTGGTGATGAGTTTGGGGGCCTCGGCTCCCCCCGAGCCTCAGCTTCTTCACCTGTGATGTGGGCTTTTCGCTCAGAACATTAAATGGGTGAAGGGACTTAAAACACACACAGCGGTGCCTGGTTCATAGAATACGCTACGTACATTTTTAAATAAACAAGAAAAAGACTATGGTACAAATTCTTCAAATTTACATTTTGGGAATGCAGGCTTAGTAAGAGGAAGTGGCCCTCTAACTTTGAAACCCTTTGTTCAGCAGTTTTCTTCTGTTTGCTGGTCTTTCTGTGTGTGTGTGTGTGTGTGTGTGTGTGTGCTTCAGAGGTCGTGGGTATGTATTTATACATTTCTTTTGTTGTGTTTGGAGAATGAAATCGTGTTGTTGAGAGGAAGTTGTTTCTGAGTCAAGAGACTGGAAGTCACTGTGTGACCTGGGTCTCCCCAGGCCTCCCGTGGAGACAAACACCCCCTTGCCCGCTCCCACCCATGTTCTGGAAGGCCTCCTCATCTCCCACATCCTGCCAGCCCCAAGCCTCTCTGGAAACCCTCTCTAGTCAGAAAAAATATTAGAACAAAAGAAACAAGGGTGGGGACTATCTTTGGTCAGCTCAAACTCTCTCTGATCTGATAAGTTTACACGAGTATGTTTTACAGAGTATGTTTCTCGGCCACTGAATCTCAGGGCATACATTTCTTGAATTCTGAAAGGCTAAGGTTTTCTGGTGTTCCCGAAGCTAGGGGCCCTTCCCTTGGGGCCTGGGGATGCTATGGGCTGAGGTGTCTCTACACCTCAAAGCCAGGAGAAACTCAGAATGAGAACACCTTAGAAGGTTACTAAGTTAACCCATATGAAATGAACATTTATTTTTATTGTTAGATTCATTGGAGTGACATTGGTTAACAAGAATTACATAGGTCCCAGGTGTACAATTCTACAATACATCGTCCAGGTATTGCATTATGTGTTCACCACCCAGTGTCAGTTCTCTTTCCATCACCATACGTTTGACTCCCCCTCTCTCCTCTCCCATCCCCTCCCTCCTCTCCTAAGCCCTCCCCCTTTGCCCCCAAACTATTGACTGTGCACTGAAATGGATATTTTTGTGGGTCAAAATGGGTTGAATTTCAGCAAATCTGTCATGACAGAAAGCAGATTCATGGTGGCCAAGATCTGGGGGGAAGGGAGGGAGAATAGGAAGTGACAGCTAATATGTGGGAGGGTTTTTCTTTTGGTGATGAAGCATGTGATGAAATGTTCTAGAACTAGATGTGGGTGACAGTTGCACAACATACTAAAGGAATATACTAATGAATATACTAAATGAGTATACAAAATGCCACTAATGGTGAATTTTATGTTATGCATATTTTACAATTTTTTTAAGTAGCAAGTAAGTGAAATTTTATATGTCTCCACAAAATAGTGCAAATCTCATAGAGTTCAACCTGATGGATTTCTAGAAGCCCGAAAGGGTGAGTGGCTAGGATGGAAAAACCAATTTCTTTTGACTAATACATGTTATTATGTGATATTTGATGCACGGAAAAGAATGTATGAAACATATGTGTAAGTGATAAAGTACGACGATTAAATAAACATCTGTAAAATCACCATCTATCTTAGAATCTGAATATGTAGATCAAGGGTCAGTAAACTTTGCAGGTAAAGGAACAGAGAATAAATATTTTCGTTTTTGCTGGTCACTCACAGTCTCTCTCACAACTACTCAACTTCTCTGGTAGAATGAAGGGAATAGAAACTAAATAGGCAACGTTGTGTTCCAATAAAACTTTACTTACAAAAATAAGCAGTCGGCCAGATTTGGCCCACGTGCTCGATTTGCTGATTTCTGATCTAGGTCAAGGAGTGTTGGAATCACAGACTCTTAGAACACTGGAGTCCTAAGCTATTTGCCCCCAGGAAATCCTGCCCTGTTACTCAAAGACTATTTGAATCACAGAATTCTGGAATGTCACACCCAAACCTCGGGGTATTAGAAGTATAAGCTATTAGATGTTAGGATATCGTAGATGGTCCAAGCTTGTCCCACCTATGGCCCGGGATGGCTCTGAATATGGCCCAACACAAATCTGAAAACTTTCTTAAAGCACTGCAAAAATTATGCACGGACCCTTTTTTAGCTCATCAGCTATTGTTAGTGCTAGTATATTTTACGTGTGGCCCAAGACAATTCTTCTTCTTCCAATGTGGCCCAGGGAAGCCCAAAGGTTGGATGCCCCTGACCTAAACATTAGTTAAGGAATTCTAGCTCTGAGTCCAATATGGTAGCCACTGCCCACAAGTATGGTCAATCTGAGAATGCTGTGATTTTAAAAAGTGTGAAATCTCTCAGTAACTTTTTATATTGATCCCAAATGGAAATGATAATATATGAAATATATTTGAGTCAATAAAATATATCACCAAAATTAATTTTGCCCGATTCTTTTTCTCTTGGCTTGTCTCTTACTTGGCTGCTGGAGAATGTGAAATCATGTGTGTGGTTTGCATCCCGTCCCTATCAGGCAAGGCTCACTGGAGTAATACCTTCCTGCAGGTTAGCAGTGTGGTGCTGGGGAAGGTCACGGGGCACAGATGCAGGGGAGGAAGCCCTGACTCCAGGCTTGGGGAGCCAGGTCTCGGAAACAGCGGGCCGGGGGGACAGGGAAGTTGGGGGAGGACATCAAAACTCAGCCAAACCCATCATCCACTTCCTTTCCCCACCACTTCCTCTTCAGAGTTGTTGACCCAAAAGACTCAGATTTGGCAATTGCCCAGCTTTTCTGCCCACTTCCCTCTTGGGCCGGACAGGAAGAGGCTAAAGCTAAGCTACCTCCAATGAGTGACCTAGATCCCACTCGGTGGTCTCCAAGTGTTTCTTAAAAGACCTTTGTGGGGCTCAGCACTTTGAACAGCATCTCCCTCCCATATCAGGATGAGAGAAAGACTTCATTGCTTACAGCCCCTGCCCCGAACCAGGAAAGCTAGAGGACAGTCAAGAGTAGGAATGGAACACGGTGGGTGGGCAGGCAGAGGAAGTCAGGGAGGACTTCATGGGGGAGGCTGCACCCTGAAGGAAGGTAGAATAAGGATAAGGATGGTCCTTTATAAACATTCCAGGCAGCTGGGAGACCAGGCAAGAGGAGAGGCAGGGACACAAGCAGGAGAGGATTGGAGGACTTGGACAGACAGGGTGTGGGGTGGGTATAGGGTGGCATCCGGCATGGGTCAGAGGAACACCCCTCCACACACAGTGAGGATGCCAGGAGAGGGGGACGTTTAGAAGAAGATGCTAAGGTCAATGTGGGTGAGGTGAGTGGGTGCAGAAGTCATGCCCTGAAGAGAGTCGTGAAGGTATCCAGTAAAGTTTAAAAGTGAGAAGCGTGTTCAAGAGAGAATCCCGGAAAGCCAACATTTAAGGACAGAGGAAGAAACTCTGCGGAGGATGCAAGAACTGATCATGCAGAGAGAGACTGAGATGCAGAGAGACAAGAGACAGAGGGAGATAGAGACAGAGATAGAGACAAAGAGAGAGAGAGAAAGACGGAGATAGAGAAAGACCCAGCGAGACAACCAGCCACACCTGGAGCCAGCCTGGGTGGAGGGCAGCAGGAGCGATGTTGGCAGTCATGGTAGAAGGGACATCCTGGATCATGAGGGTCTTCCCAAGGGCTGCCGGGTGCCCTGCACCCAGACCTGAGGGTGGTTGGGCTCAGGTCTTCCCTTCAATGACCTGGCTGCCAGGGGCTCCGCACAGGTCCCAACATGTACTGTCCGAAACCACACATGGCCTCTCCTGGAAGCCCAGCGCAGCACTGTAGGTGCCGAGACAGCATCTTTAAATAAAAGTTATACCCAAGGCAGACACGACGGTATGGAGTCAGGCAAGACGCTGGCCCTGCGCCCCATGCTTGTGGCTGTTCTCTCCACTCCTGCCCCCTTGCTCTTGCAAAGAGTAAGGCGGGGTCAATACCTAGGACAGCCAGTTCGGTGGCCATGTGTCCTGAGTGGCTCCTGAGCACTTGAAATGGACCAGCCTGAATGGAACTGTGCTGTGAGTGCAACGACATGCAAGCGCTGTCCAGGAAAAACCCAGCCAGAAATGCCTCTATTTTTCATATGGCCTGGCTGGGTACTTTCCGGACAGCCCTCGCACGCAAAGGATTTTGAAAACTTAGTACCAAAAAAGGAATATGCAAAAGCAATGCACTGTAGAATTGTACACCTGAAACCTATGTGATCCTTGCTAACAGATGTCACCCCAATAAGTCTAACAATAAAAATGAATTAAAAAAAAAAAAAGAAATATGCAAAAGACTTCATTAATACTTTTTCACATTGATTATATATTGAAATAAAAATATTTTGGCTATATTGAGTTA
This sequence comes from Lyroderma lyra, assembly GCA_004026885.1. Taxonomy (NCBI): domain Eukaryota; kingdom Metazoa; phylum Chordata; class Mammalia; order Chiroptera; family Megadermatidae; genus Lyroderma; species Lyroderma lyra. The sequence continues at coordinate 7,154 of PVJL010003830.1, read as the reverse complement.
ACCAAAATATATTATTAACTATATTATTATTATTGTTAATTTATGTATTAAATACATAAAATATTATTTTATGTATTAAAATAAGCAATAGAATATAAATATATCATATTAATAGCATTAATATTACTATACCATATGCATTAACATATATGAATATAATATTAATATGTGTTCTATATTTTCTACATTATATAATATAATTATATAGTTCTATATTATCTAATTATAAGTATAATTATGTAATATGTTGTTCGGATAATATAGAATCATATAGTATAGAATCTTCATATAATTAGCATTCATGTCACTGTTGTCAATATAACATAAAATTATAAACATTATTAAATATATTACTATTAATTCATCTGGGGTTTTTTACTTTTTATTTATTTATTTATGTTGGTGCCCTGACCGGGAATCGAACCCAGGCCGCAGCATTGACAGTGCCAAAGCCCTAAGCCACTACACCACCAGGGAGCTCTCTCTTTTTCATTTTTTAATGTGACTGTTAGAAAATTAAAAACCAGTAACATGGCTCACATCATATTTCTATTGGACAGTGCTGGTCTGCACAATATTTCTAGCCAATTCACACAAAACATTAAGCAGAAAGATTGTAAAGTCAATTATACATAACAACATTTCAACATTTGTTTTTATTTTCATTATTCAAGTGATGCATACTAGCTTTTTAAAAAGTCGAAAGGCGACACACTCTATGATTTCACTGATAGAACATTCTGGGAACGGCAAAATTATAGCAATGGGGAGCGGGTCGTGGTTGTCAGGGGTTCAGAACAAACTGGAGAGCTGGGAGGAAGTGGGGGTGGCTAGAAAATGGGGTCACAAGGGATTCTGCTGGTGATGAAAGTGTCCTGTACTTGTATTGTATCAATGGCAACATCCTGGTTGTGACTGTGTAATGTCATTTTGCAAGATGTTTTTAGTGATGGACACAGTCATTAGTTTAGTGGTTCCCTGAGGGTAAGGGGGAAGTGGGGTGAGGGAGGAGGGTGGGGGTCAGATATATGGTGGTGGGAGAACTGACTCTGGGCGATGAGCACACAATGTGACACATAGACAATGTAATGTAGAATTGTACACCTGGGACCTGTGTAATTTTTACTAACCAAGGTCACCCCAATAAATGTAACAATAAAAAAATGACTAAAAAAAAAGTTTCTATTGAGAAAAATGAATGACAGGAACACGAGACCCCTCTGTGTTATCACTTACAACTGCAGGCAAGGTCTACAATGATGTCAAAACAAATGGTTTAATTATTTTTAAAGGCAAACAAACAGTAGTTACAAAATAAAAAGTCAAATTCCCGTCATCTGGAGGTACCCAACCAATATTTATCATCATCAGCCTTCAGAAGGCCTTTTTCACACTGATTTTTCACCATAACCACATACCAACCTTTCACTTAAAGCTTTTTTTAAAACCCATCTAAGTAACACACTTTAACTTAGTTTATCTTGAAATCGACTCACTTACAAAAGCTTAGTAAGTCCCTGTACTTTTGCTTTGTCCTAAACAAGAATAAATTTTGACATACCAGTTACATTTTTTCCTTCAAATGTCCATTAAAAAAAAAAAAAAAAAAAAAAATATATATATATATATATATATATATATATATATATATATATATATAATTGCTGCTCGACCTTTTGGCTGAGATCAAGTGTAAAAAAATACATAACTGTTCTTTGAAAGGTTAGAATGTTTCTATTTGTCTGTCTTCTGTCTCTAATGTATTGTATTCATGCTCTCTGCCTGTCCGGGGGTCCTCCAGGTATGTTGTTTTCTGTTTGTTTTCAAAGTCCTTGCCTGAAAAGACAAGTTCAGTGGTCCTAGAAGGAAGTATTGACCTTGGAAATGAGGAAAGATGAGGAGAGTTCACCCAGAACTGGAAGGCAAAAGAGTTGACTAAAACAACATCTGCTCGCCCGGGGCTGAATTAAAATAAGCAGAAAGGGATTGGACCGGAAATAAGGTGGAGCTGCGGGCAATGGTGGCCTGGGAGGCCTCCTCTTACACCACCTCGTTCTTCTGGACTGGGGTGTCCACCGTGGAGATTGTGAAAGACTTGGTCTCCCTGACCATGGTCTCCTCGGCTAACACATTCCGGAGCCTGGCGGGGAGGGACTTGAGAAACCTGGAGTGGAAGCCCCGGGCGGCGACCACATAGATGATGGGGTTGATACAGCAGTTGACGTAAGCAAGAGAGACACACAGGGAATCCAAACTGAACACGACTCTGTAGGTAGCGTTGTTCCTGGGGAAGAAGGCCATAATTACCCCTGTCACCTGGTAGGGCAGCCAGAAGACGAAGAAGCTGATCACCACGGCCACCACTACCTTGAGTGTCTTGGTGGAACGCGTGGCACTGCGGCTCCACGTCCGGATCAGAAGGAAGGTGTAACAGATTGCAAGTGTGACCAGTGGCCCCAGGAAGCCCACGACCAGCCGGACGGCAGCCACAGCCCTCTCTTTATGGAAACCATCTTTGCCGTAGTCAATGCTACACTCCACCTTGTGTGAAAAGACGTCTTGGTACAGCTTCCGAAACATGAAGGATGGTAAGGTCAGCAGCAGGGCCGAGCACCAGGCCACGCCACAGGCCAGCCAGGCCAGGTGGGCCTCCCTGTAGTTCTGGCACCAGATGGGATTAAACACCAGCAGAAAGCGGTCCGCACTAATGGTGGTCAGGAGCAAGATGCTGGCGTACATGTTGAGCAGGATGAGCGAAGGGAGAACGCGACACGCAGCATCGCTCAGGTTCCACTGGTTGTGCTGGACGATGGTCATAAAGATGATGGGCAGGGCCAGGCAGGAGAGGAGGTCGGCCACTGCCAGGTTGAGAAACCAGATGGCATTGATGGCTCGTCTGACCTCGAACCCTGTCACCCAGACCACCAGGGCATTGCCTGGCACTCCCACCAGGAAGACGACCGCAAAGAGTACCAGGGCGATCATGTCTGGAATACTCAGTTTGGGGCTGTTGGAGGAAAAATCCACGGGCTTGTTGGGGTCTATGGAGTAATACTCATAATTGTAGTCAGTGGTGTTAGTTTCCATGGAGTCCTGGATGGAATCAGAGAGACAGGGAGGAAATGAGTCGGCAGACAGAGCTATGTGGCTTTGAGCCCATCACTTCATTTCTTTGAGCCTCAGCTTTCTCCAGGGAAATGGGGAACTGCTGAGCGCTGAAAGCCAGTGGGGGTGTCATACCACTTATTAAAACACTGGAAACCCTACCAGCCTGCCACCTCCCCCTGAAATGGCTGGATTTCCTCACAATCCAGCAGCCAAATTGTTAAAGCCCAGCCTGCTGTGGTCACTAGCCATTCCCATGGGTCAGTGCCCGTGAGACACTGCTTGTTAGATGTGTTTAACGTCACCAACAAATCGAGATGATATTACTGGAGAGTTACCCCACCACCACCGCTATCACCGTCACCCCGTGGGCCGCCCTCCGCCCACTGAAGCAGCTCTGCGTTGTGTCTGGGAGTGGGTTACCCAGGGGGGGCAGTGGCTGAGCAGCACCTCCCATACTAGGGCACAGCATTTAAGAAGCAGAGGGGCGATAGGGCACTGAAAAAGCTCAGTCGTCTAGATAAATAACATGGTAATGAAATAAATAAACAAAAGCACTTATTTGGAAAGCTGTATGTCGCCCTGTGTTCATCACAGCAATCATTTACAACAGCCAAGACATGGAAACAACCCATCTTTCAACAGAAGATGGGGTAGGTACATCTACGCAATGGACTAGTACTCGGCCATCAAAAGGATGAAATACTGCCATTTGCAAAAACCTGCATAAATCTTGAGAGTATCGTGCTAAGTGAAATGTCAGACAGAAAAGGACAAGGACCGTATGATTTCATTCATATGTGGGATATAAACAGAAAGCAACGAACGAGCCAAACAGAGAAAACAAAAACCAAACTCCTAGACACAGACAACAGAATAAGGGAATGGGGCTGGGAGAAGAAGGAAGAGGGTAAAGAGGAGCAAATACATGATAAGGGAGGGAGACTAGATGTTGGGTGGCGAACACACACCGGTGTATACAGATGTCATATTACAAAGTTGTATACCTGAAATGTATATAATGTTATTAACCAATGGGATCCCAATACATTTGATTTTTTAAAAAATCCATGGTGGAAATCAATATTAAATAAATAAAGATAGTCTGCTGCAAATGTTGGTTCATTTATTATTGTCTGATCAGCCCACAGATTGCATTTCCAGGTGGGCAGATGTTTGCAGGTTGACACGGCATGCAAATGTATCAGGCAATACAGGGCTTTATGTATCGTCACGCTGTTGGGGGTTTGGAAGTTTGTTTTTGTTTGGGGGCGGTTGGTAGAGCTTTATTTACTTTTTCTAATTGGTTCAAACTATGGAAGGATATTCCACTAAGTGTAAATAGGGGCAAACATGTGTCCTTGTGCCCTGGGTTCCAGGATGGCTCAACTCAGATCCCAACTGTTCTACTTGAAGCCTGCATGGCCCTCAGCAAGTTCCATTACTGCTCTGGGCCTCTGTTTCTTTCCTAGTTAACTCCCAGCAGTCCACTGGTTTTCATTGTCATCACTCCAAAACCTCAGCCTCAGAGCAGAGAGGAAATATCTGGGGACAGCAAGCGGAAGAATGAGAAGTAGGAATAAGAAATAAATCGTTACTTCACTGGAGGGAGGGCAGAAGGGATGCGAGGAATAAAGAAGGTGGTGAGTTGAGGAACAAAGATTATGGCCTCTAATTACCATTTGCCATTCAAAGGAACCAGAACTCCTTGGAGAAGGGTTGATTCCTGTTCTGGGACAGGAAATATAGAAGTGAGTCCAAAACATCTTGTACTAGAAAGTAAGGATTTTTTTTTTTTGTATGTGGGTAGCTCCCTGGCCGGGAATCGAACCCAGGCCGCAGTGCTGACAGCTCCAAAGCCTAAGCTGCTACACCACCAGGGGACTCCCAAAGAAATTTTTTAATGGGGACATGTCAAAGGGACACAAGAGACAGCCGGAAAGGACTCCCACTAGTTAAAGATGGGACAATTTGATAATAATAACTGTGATGGACTGAAACACATTTATAAAAATCTATGAGTCCATCACAATAATAAGAGAGAACAAACCCACTGTTCACCCTTTTTGTCCTGGAAAGGGAAGGAATCGAGCATTCATCCTGCCATTGCTGTAGAGTATATTTCAGGGAAAGTCATTCTTTAGAGAAGAATCTAAAAATAATACCTGTGGGAGGAATGACAGAATTAAGGAAAGAATGGATCTAAAGTGTGATCACCAACATCTGATTAAAACCAGCAGGTGAGGGAGTTCCCTGGTGGTGTAGTGGCTTAAGGCTTCGTCTCTGGCTCTATGAGCTGTGGCCTGGGTTCGTTTCCCAGCCAGGGAGCTACCCACATACCAAAAAATAAAATAAAATAAAATAAAATAAAATAATAAAACAAGCAGGTGAAACATTGATGGGAACTTTATAATAAATAGGTTGGGCTGGCACCCCAAACCCTCCAATCGATGTCAGCACCCCAGGAAGAGAGCCCATTGGACATTCTATTCTATCTATATGATGCTGTAGAAAGGACCCAGCACCACCTATGAAGTAATTTTTTTCAAACAAAGAAATCAATTCAATGTGAATCTAATCAAGGTTCTAGATCTAAAACTACCAACCTACAGAAAAAGCAGGGGAAAGAAGAATGTGAAAAATAACACCACAGAGATGATATCACCCCAATCACACAACAGGAAACTCTATAGGACAAGTGGTCAGGTTTCTCCCCAAAATAAATGGCTTTTGTATAAAATAAAAAAGTGGGGGGAGTATCGTGGGTTAAAGAGAGATTTAAGGGGCCTTTCAAGCAAAGACAATATGGAGACCTCGTTCAGATCCTACTGGAATAATCAAGTGGAATAGTGGTTCCCAACCTTTTTCACTTGTATATGCCTTTAAAACTCATTTCTATAAATTGTACCCCTTGTTTTTAAAACAGCTGTTTTGAAATACTGACACTTTTGTTTAGGGCCTATCTTAATGTAAAATAGTGGAAATGAGGTAATAACTTAGGAAAGAAAAATTATTACACTAAAAGTACAAACCACAGATTTAATTTTACAATATTCATAATACAGTTAAATATTGATAATGATGATCAAGTATTTAACAAACTTTTAATTTATTATTAATAATAATATTTATTTGTGTTATCTGAAAAGTCTATACTAATTGTTACGCAAATCATTAACCAATTGAAATATTGTTAGTGAGATCATGGAGCTGGCTTTCATGCACTTATTTTCTTGAAATCAGGCTCAGAAGAGGCAAGATACAGTCTTAAATCCGGACTTGTATTAAGCTTGTTGTAGTACTTATTTTTTATGAAGGTGTAAGAAGAAAAAGCTCTCTCCTAGTTCAGTAATAGTAAAAGGCAAGAGGCATTTGTGTGCCTTCTCACTGAGCTGTTCATATTCCTCATTGACATCTACCCAGAGGGTAATAAGAAGCTTTAAAAAAAAAAATCAGAATTTAAAGAAGAATCAGTTGAAAGTTTGATTCACTGCTCTTTTTCATTGATTGATAGTTTAGCGTCTTTGAAGAATTCTTCGTTGAAGGGATCTACAATTCAGTTGTTTTCTTTTCCACATTGAGGGAAGTACTTATAAAAGGCCACTTTAAGACCTCCCAAGTGACTTACAATATTCTCTTTCACCTCTTGGGATAGGTGCAAGTCCTTCTCGGATAAGAAGTTGTGCAGAGTTTCAAAAACTTCAGGCTGACCTCTTTCAATACACACTTTGGAAAAACCCAGTTTTTTAAATCATTGACTCGGTTTTGTCAGTTACTTTGAATATAGAGATTGAGCTGTTTTGAAGTTTCAAAAGTTGAGTTTGTTTATTTCTAGAAAAATGTCTGATAAATATGCAACACTTTGAAGGCAATCAGTGTCCTGAAACTTTGGGGCAAGAGGGAAATGAGGGTCTTCAAAAAAATACCTGGACTTCATGTCTAAGTTCAAACATCTGTGTAAGTACTGTGCCACTAGATCGTCACCTTACCTTTATTTGCAAAAGGAATGTGGTGTGAACGCTGCTCATTTCTTCACACAGCGCTTTAAA